>JALLAW010001129.1:0-10006 GCA_036939535.1 Cyclotella kingstonii | reverse complement strand
GAGATGGTTGGTTTTGACTTCCTTGCTCAAGATCGTCATTGTTCCGTTCCATTTTATCTTCTTTAGCGAATAGTGGAGATAAGTTCGTTGGTGTCATTATCGGAGATAATGAGTTAATTTGATGTATAAAGAGGTAGAGGAGGAGATTAGAGGAGGTAGTAGAGGAGGAGATTAGAGGAGGTATTAGAGGAGGAGATTAGAGGAAAAGATTAGAGGAGGAGGTAGAAGAGGAGGTAGAGGAAGAGGTAGAGGAGGAGATAGAGGAGGAGATTTAGTTGACTTTGATTACTAAGCGTGAAGGGGTTATATAACCTGTTAATGTAGATCGGATGAGTGTTCGTTGATAGAGGTCGATTGACTAGCGTTTATAATGTTTTAACCAATGCGTTTAGAATTATAGTTACTACTTCTAATAGAAAAAGAACCTTAGCCCCGACGTCTCGGAGCCTTAGATCGAATATCTTTCCTTTTTGTAGCTTTACAGCATAGTAAGTAAATATGTAATATATAGTGTGTAAGAACGTACCCACTTTTGCCGACGGGGTAAGTAGTATATTCTGACACAAAGAATATGTAGTATGTAAAATGTCGGAACTTGTGCTCATCAGTCGTACCTAGGTGCATAGTGCACCTACATTACTGCAAGAGCAGCCCGACACGTCTCCATGGTTTATATTGATGCCAACAATGTGGATAATGTCACCGGTAAAGTACAGCTTAGACGTTACAGTTGCCATATGGTGACGGCCAGACATCTAAGTGGTGACGTCGCCATGCTTACATACGGATAAAAAATTGAGACCATGGCAGCACATCAGGCTGCTCATGTTGTCAACGCACTCCTGTTGTCAAAATGGCAGGTGAGGCGGAGATGCCAGGTAAATGACGAAATTAGCTCCGTAAAAAGGTTAAGTAAATGCATCTGCTATCATAAACTGTGTGCGAATGAAAGTGAGAGTGAGAGCTGAAGAAGTGATGAGGTCATGAATATATGAGATATAAGCACAAATGTGGCAATTGTTTTGGCCACCAGGACCATTGGTGAAGGGAGTAATGCAGATGTGTATCTTGAAAAATTGAAGGGATTTGAAGAGAGATACATTGAGAAAGGATGAAGTTATGGAGCCGTTCAACATGGTCAATATCATTAGAAGTGGCTATATCTTCTGCAATAGTGGAACTTTTTGCAGTGATGGATTGTTTTTTACTTGTGGTGATGATGGAAGTATTGCCAAACATAACAACACAGCCAAATCGGCTTTGCCGCCAGCGTGACAAGCAAAAGCGGCATTTATATAATAGTGAATGGATGTGAAGGGGGAGTCATCAATGATGTGGAGTATTGATTTTGACCAGGGTAAGTATCCTAGGATTCGGTCAAGGGGGGCACTGTCTGTATTGGTAGCCAATTCAACACAAGTGCAGAGGTGTTACACTGCAATTGTAATATCTGGGTGAGCTCTCGTAGTTGTGTGGAAGTGATTTTGTTGTGCTGGAGGGAGATGAGTGGCGGTATCGGAGGATGGGAAGGTGGATCAAAGATTTGAGAGATAACAGGAGTATGATGCATGCGGAGTGGTTTGTTGTAACAGGCAATGACGGATGAGATATAGTGTGACATATTGATGGCGATGTGGGAATTGGTGGTGATGAGCATCATGCCAAGATACGGCCTTGTTTTTCGGTAACATCGTCGAATTCATTCGTGAGGATGTGTTTAAAATCAGTGAACAGATTGGCATCTGTGGAGGTACACAAAATGTCATCTAGCTCAATGACAAGTGTGAGCTGGGTGTTGTTTATGTGTTTGTTGAACACAGGGGTCAATTTCATTTTGGGTGAATTTTTGATAGAGAAGGAATGATGAAAGCAAATTTTACCAGAGTAGGACACTTTGCAGGAGATCATAGAGTGCTTTATTAATTTGTAGGATCATGCCACCAGTAGGAATGAGATATTGTGATAGGAGAGGAAAGAAGCGATGAGTTTGTGTGTTTTGTTGTGAGAGATTTGACGGAAGTGAATGGGTAGCAGTGATTCTTTGTTGAAGAGTAGTTGGTTGAATTCATCGTATAATGCCTTGTAGGCATGTCAGCCATAATGTTTAATTGTTTGTTGGGGCTGATGTTGCTGTGATAGTGACCAAGGAAATTAGTTGGGCGTTTAATGGGCTAGCCGCTGCGAGTTGTTGTTGGTAAAGATGGAGACACTGCTGTAGTGGGGGATATGTTGGGTGGGGAAGGTGTAAGCACTCCTGTAGTGGGAGGCATCTTTCGTGGAGGAGGCACTCCTTTAGTCGGAGACACTTCTAGTGGATAATTTTCTGAAGAAGGATGCACCTCTCTTGTTGGAGAGATAATTGATGGACATCTATTGCTGTAGAATTTGATGTGTAGGTTTGCTATGATATAGGGTTGTCAAATGTTTGTAGTGAAAGCCTGAGTGGGTATGGATATGGGTTGGAGGAAAGGGAGGAGAAGGATTAGTATCGGAAGGGTTTGGAGCAGGGGAGGGTGTATTGCAGTGATATTCAAGACGGCGATGATAGCTTCATTGAAGGGAAGCCTTGTTCATGTAGATTTTCTCACACTTTATGTGTTTTCATGACAAAAAATGACCATGACCCAATTGCATTTCCAGTGGGAGCGCGGTCTATGCAAGGTGAGGTGCGTGGTGTAAGTAAACAGTTTGTTGTTGGTCCAGTATACATTTCACAGTACTCACCAAATTTAAAACTTAAGTCTGTGTAAGGGATTTTTCTACCTGGGAAGCGCACCCTGGGACATGTGATGTCAAGATGACTGATGATATCGATGCCAGTAATGTACCCATCAGAAAGTAATCTTACCGCCTCAGCGCGACTAGAAAAGCCTGCATTGATAATAAGAGATTGTGCACGACGAGCAGCAAGGATATCTTTTTTGGTGTTCATACTTTCCGTAATCATGAGTCCATTAGTGTCTGTTGAGGCATTGGCAAGTGGATGGTGTGACGAGAATGGCGTAAAGTCACCCACAAACAATTTTCCTTGGCGATGGAATGTAGTGTCTTGGTTAATGGTGTGCACTATCACATGATTGTGAGTATAGGTTATGTCAAAGTGGTCAGATTCGTCTCCCATGACAGGATGTTAACTTGACAATGTGGGTATGCCAGACACTCAAAGATATTAGAAAGGTATCCTTTTTCAGAAATATGGGACAGTCCTCCAAGTGATTTAAATGTTGCATTGTACTTATGGAGATGCGTGAGGAGGAGGGCTGACAACATTGACCTCACTCCCAGAGTCAAGGATGATATCATTAGGACCTAGGAGGATGACAGAGCAGCTTAGAGCTGCATATGTAGCTCCATCATAGGTAGTTCTTCATTGTTGAAGTATTCAAAGTAAGCCTCTTCATTATAGTAGAATCCCTAAGTATCATTTAGATTTAGCCCAGTAAAATCCAATTCTTGGGGTCAATCTCTTGCAAGATGTACTGTCTCGTTGCAGTGGAAGCAGATAACAGAGCGATACTGGGTATGGGTGCTTGCAGAGTTTTCAACAATAGGATAGATGTTTTGATTATGCTGATGTCTAGGAGTGGAGGCTGGGTTTATAACATTGATTGCTGCAGATTTGTTGTTGGGAGTGACAGTTGTTTCAATAAGTGGAGAATGACTGAGTGACCTCCCAGTGAGCGCACCTCGGAATCTACCACCGGTTTGATTGCCAGCTGTGTTAGAGATCAAACAGGAGCAGTGAGACCTGCGATGCACCCAGTACTCCATCAGATTTTGTGTGGCTAGGCACAACAAAGCGGCGCTCTCCATTATATGCATCAGTGAATGTGGCTGATGGTGCCACGTTATTCATTGATGCCCTATTCTAGATATTCGCTACATACTCCGCACATGAGCAGTTCAGCTTGCTCATAAAATCTACTGCAGCCCGATCTTCAGGAAGAGATGCAATCCCAGATGTTTGCCACGATTCCACTACTGCTTGGAAGCGTAGTTTGAAGTTAAATTAAAGTTTGATATGACTGACCGTCTTGGAGGGCCCTCACATGCTGGTTTTGAGCAACGCCCTCAAGGTTGTGGGTGTCTGTTACAAGTTTCCAAAGGAGGAGGGTGTCTTTCCCATGTTTGCTGTATCTCATTCTGAATGATGCTGTACCTGTTCCCTACTATTCTCACTCAATTTGCTCAGGATGTAGGCAAACATGCTATGCCAGTAAGTTTTTAGACTGGCTATGGGCTCACCCTTCTTTTGCAGGTCTCAATTAGTCGTGATCGTTGGATTTCATTAGAGTCATCGATCAAGCCAAAGGTGACCTCACCAACTTGGAGACGCTCATAGTTCACTCCTGTCTTAATGAGTATCCCTAAATGCTTAAGTTCCATCAAACACGACGCACTTATTGCTTCTTTGAACCGGAAGAGGATATTGGCTGGACCTTCACGAAGCACAGGCACTCCACTTGCAAGTGGGGTAGGTCTATTGGCAGAGGAAGGTCGGAGGGTATTGTATCTTCCTCTGAGATCGTTTTCGAATCATCCATGCGAAGGCATTCGTGTTGCATTATTGTTCAGTGTTCAAAAGTATTCTAAGATAATTAGTAATTACGTATTAAATCTAACCTAACATGATGGTGTAATGGTGGTAAATAGTAATAATGACTACCTATATCATGATGATACTCCGTGCTGCCGTGAGACGAAAACGGAAGGATAGCATCGACTGGTCAGAACAAGGGTGTCCACCATGGTGACAGCCAGACAAGTAAGTGGTGATGTCGCCATGCGTACAGCACATGTTGACGTACGGACACAACATCGGGACCGTGGCAGCACATCGGGCGGCTCATGTTGTCAATGGGCATGATAGCTGAAATAAATGACACATACGCGTTAAGATTTTTAAGGCAGATTTCATTACTAGATGTATCTGTTTTTACCAATTTATAAATTGGGGCCATTTATAACTAGTATGCACCCGTCTTCTCAAAAATAACAATTTATAAATTGTTATTTTTGAGAAGACGGGTGCATACTAGTTATAAATGGCCCCAATTTATAAATTGGTAAAAACAGATACATCTAGTAATGAAATCTGCCTTAAAAATCTTAACGCGTATGTGTCATTTATTTCAGCTATCATGCCCATTGACAACATGAGCCGCCCGATGTGCTGCCACGGTCCCGATGTTGTGTCCGTACGTCAACATGTGCTGTACGCATGGCGACATCACCACTTACTTGTCTGGCTGTCACCATGGTGGACACCCTTGTTCTGACCAGTCGATGCTATCCTTCCGTTTTCGTCTCACGGCAGCACGGAGTATCATCATGATATAGGTAGTCATTATTACTATTTACCACCATTACACCATCATGTTAGGTTAGATTTAATACGTAATTACTAATTATCTTAGAATACTTTTGAACACTGAACAATAATGCAACACGAATGCCTTCGCATGGATGATTCGAAAACGATCTCAGAGGAAGATACAATACCCTCCGACCTTCCTCTGCCAATAGACCTACCCCACTTGCAAGTGGAGTGCCTGTGCTTCGTGAAGGTCCAGCCAATATCCTCTTCCGGTTCAAAGAAGCAATAAGTGCGTCGTGTTTGATGGAACTTAAGCATTTAGGGATACTCATTAAGACAGGAGTGAACTATGAGCGTCTCCAAGTTGGTGAGGTCACCTTTGGCTTGATCGATGACTCTAATGAAATCCAACGATCACGACTAATTGAGACCTGCAAAAGAAGGGTGAGCCCATAGCCAGTCTAAAAACTTACTGGCATAGCATGTTTGCCTACATCCTGAGCAAATTGAGTGAGAATAGTAGGGAACAGGTACAGCATCATTCAGAATGAGATACAGCAAACATGGGAAAGACACCCTCCTCCTTTGGAAACTTGTAACAGACACCCACAACCTTGAGGGCGTTGCTCAAAACCAGCATGTGAGGGCCCTCCAAGACGGTCAGTCATATCAAACTTTAATTTAACTTCAAACTACGCTTCCAAGCAGTAGTGGAATCGTGGCAAACATCTGGGATTGCATCTCTTCCTGAAGATCGGGCTGCAGTAGATTTTATGAGCAAGCTGAACTGCTCATGTGCGGAGTATGTAGCGAATATCTAGAATAGGGCATCAATGAATAACGTGGCACCATCAGCCACATTCACTGATGCATATAATGGAGAGCGCCGCTTTGTTGTGCCTAGCCACACAAAATCTGATGGAGTACTGGGTGCATCGCAGGTCTCACTGCTCCTGTTTGATCTCTAACACAGCTGGCAATCAAACCGGTGGTAGATTCCGAGGTGCGCTCACTGGGAGGTCACTCAGTCATTCTCCACTTATTGAAACAACTGTCACTCCCAACAACAAATCTGCAGCAATCAATGTTATAAACCCAGCCTCCACTCCTAGACATCAGCATAATCAAAACATCTATCCTATTGTTGAAAACTCTGCAAGCACCCATACCCAGTATCGCTCTGTTATCTGCTTCCACTGCAACGAGACAGTACATCTTGCAAGAGATTGACCCCAAGAATTGGATTTTACTGGGCTAAATCTAAATGATACTTAGGGATTCTACTATAATGAAGAGGCTTACTTTGAATACTTCAACAATGAAGAACTACCTATGATGGAGCTACATATGCAGCTCTAAGCTGCTCTGTCATCCTCCTAGGTCCTAATGATATCATCCTTGACTCTGGGAGTGAGGTCAATGTTGTCAGCCCTCCTCCTCACGCATCTCCATAAGTACAATGCAACATTTAAATCACTTGGAGGACTGTCCCATATTTCTGAAAAAGGATACCTTTCTAATATCTTTGAGTGTCTGGCATACCCACATTGTCAAGTTAACATCCTGTCATGGGAGACGAATCTGACCACTTTGACATAACCTATACTCACAATCATGTGATAGTGCACACCATTAACCAAGACACTACATTCCATCGCCAAGGAAAATTGTTTGTGGGTGACTTTACGCCATTCTCGTCACACCATCCACTTGCCAATGCCTCAACAGACACTAATGGACTCATGATTACGGAAAGTATGAACACCAAAAAAGATATCCTTGCTGCTCGTCGTGCACAATCTCTTATTATCAATGCAGGCTTTTCTAGTCGCGCTGAGGCGGTAAGATTACTTTCTGATGGGTACATTACTGGCATCGATATCATCAGTCATCTTGACATCACATGTCCCAGGGTGCGCTTCCCAGGTAGAAAAATCCCTTACACAGACTTAAGTTTTAAATTTGGTGAGTACTGTGAAATGTATACTGGACCAACAACAAACTGTTTACTTACACCACGCACCTCACCTTGCATAGACCGCGCTCCCACTGGAAATGCAATTGGGTCATGGTCATTTTTTGTCATGAAAACACATAAAGTGTGAGAAAATCTACATGAACAAGGCTTCCCTTCAATGAAGCTATCATCGCCGTCTTGAATATCACTGCAATACACCCTCCCCTGCTCCAAACCCTTCCGATACTAATCCTTCTCCTCCCTTTCCTCCAACCCATATCCATACCCACTCAGGCTTTCACTACAAACATTTGACAACCCTATATCATAGCAAACCTACACATCAAATTCTACAGCAATAGATGTCCATCAATTATCTCTCCAACAAGAGAGGTGCATCCTTCTTCAGAAAATTATCCACTAGAAGTGTCTCCGACTAAAGGAGTGCCTCCTCCACGAAAGATGCCTCCCACTACAGGAGTGCTTACACCTTCCCCACCCAACATATCCCCCACTACAGCAGTGTCTCCATCTTTACCAACAACAACTCGCAGCGGCTAGCCCATTAAACGCCCAACTAATTTCCTTGGTCACTATCACAGCAACATCAGCCCCAACAAACAATTAAACATTATGGCTGACATGCCTACAAGGCATTATACGATGAATTCAACCAACTACTCTTCAACAAAGAATCACTGCTACCCATTCACTTCCGTCAAATCTCTCACAACAAAACACACAAACTCATCGCTTCTTTCCTCTCCTATCACAATATCTCATTCCTACTGGTGGCATGATCCTACAAATTAATAAAGCACTCTATGATCTCCTGCAAAGTGTCCTACTCTGGTAAAATTTGCTTTCATCATTCCTTCTCTATCAAAAATTCACCCAAAATGAAATTGACCCCTGTGTTCAACAAACACATAAACAACACCCAGCTCACACTTGTCATTGAGCTAGATGACATTTTGTGTACCTCCACAGATGCCAATCTGTTCACTGATTTTAAACACATCCTCACGAATGAATTCGACGATGTTACCGAAAAACAAGGCCGTATCTTGGCATGATGCTCATCACCACCAATTCCCACATCGCCATCAATATGTCACACTATATCTCATCCGTCATTGCCTGTTACAACAAACCACTCCGCATGCATCATACTCCTGTTATCTCTCAAATCTTTGATCCACCTTCCCATCCTCCGATACCGCCACTCATCTCCCTCCAGCACAACAAAATCACTTCCACACAACTACGAGAGCTCACCCAGATATTACAATTGCAGTGTAACACCTCTGCACTTGTGTTGAATTGGCTACCAATACAGACAGTGCCCCCCTTGACCGAATCCTAGGATACTTACCCTGGTCAAAATCAATACTCCACATCATTGATGACTCCCCCTTCACATCCATTCACTATTATATAAATGCCGCTTTTGCTTGTCACGCTGGCGGCAAAGCCGATTTGGCTGTGTTGTTATGTTTGGCAATACTTCCATCATCACCACAAGTAAAAAACAATCCATCACTGCAAAAAGTTCCACTATTGCAGAAGATATAGCCACTTCTAATGATATTGACCATGTTGAACGGCTCCATAACTTCATCCTTTCTCAATGTATCTCTCTTCAAATCCCTTCAATTTTTCAAGATACACATCTGCATTACTCCCTTCACCAATGGTCCTGGTGGCCAAAACAATTGCCACATTTGTGCTTATATCTCATATATTCATGACCTCATCACTTCTTCAGCTCTCACTCTCACTTTCATTCGCACACAGTTTATGATAGCAGATGCATTTACTTAACCTTTTTACGGAGCTAATTTCGTCATTTACCTGGCATCTCCGCCTCACCTGCCATTTTGACAACAGGAGTGCGTTGACAACATGAGCAGCCTGATGTGCTGCCATGGTCTCAATTTTTTATCCGTATGTAAGCATGGCGACGTCACCACTTAGATGTCTGGCCGTCACCATATGGCAACTGTAACGTCTAAGCTGTACTTTACCGGTGACATTATCCACATTGTTGGCATCAATATAAACCATGGAGACGTGTCGGGCTGCTCTTGCAGTAATGTAGGTGCACTATGCACCTAGGTACGACTGATGAGCACAAGTTCCGACATTTTACATACTACATATTCTTTGTGTCAGAATATACTACTTACCCCGTCGGCAAAAGTGGGTACGTTCTTACACACTATATATTACATATTTACTTACTATGCTGTAAAGCTACAAAAAGGAAAGATATTCGATCTAAGGCTCCGAGACGTCGGGGCTAAGGTTCTTTTTCTATTAGAAGTAGTAACTATAATTCTAAACGCATTGGTTAAAACATTATAAACGCTAGTCAATCGACCTCTATCAACGAACACTCATCCGATCTACATTAACAGGTTATATAACCCCTTCACGCTTAGTAATCAAAGTCAACTAAATCTCCTCCTCTATCTCCTCCTCTACCTCTTCCTCTACCTCCTCTTCTACCTCCTCCTCTAATCTTTTCCTCTAATCTCCTCCTCTAATACCTCCTCTAATCTCCTCCTCTACTACCTCCTCTAATCTCCTCCTCTACCTCTTTATACATCAAATTAACTCATTATCTCCGATAATGACACCAACGAACTTATCTCCACTATTCGCTAAAGAAGATAAAATGGAACGGAACAATGACGATCTTGAGCAAGGAAGTCAAAACCAACCATCTC
>JALLAW010001128.1:0-10009 GCA_036939535.1 Cyclotella kingstonii | reverse complement strand
TTCTGCTTCCAGCGTTGCTGAAGATGCTTTGTGCATGGCCTGCTCCAGTGGGGTCGCTGTATATACAGCAATTGAAAAGACTTTGATCTGCCACTATTTAGATAGTTTATGTAGTATTTAGTAAGTAATTAATTAATCACGAATTACTAATACTAATGAGTCATAGTGTTAAAGACACTGTCTATTATTCTCACATAGCCATTGACAATAATGTATCTTCTCCCGCAAATCTAACAGCACTAGAAGTAAATAAATCCCAAATCATCACCCCTAAAGCTGATAACACCATTATGTCACTGCGAATGATTACCTTATGAAGATCCACCTTCATGCAGTCTCCAGAA
The DNA here is from genome assembly GCA_036939535.1 of Cyclotella kingstonii. Taxonomy (NCBI): domain Eukaryota; phylum Bacillariophyta; class Thalassiosirophyceae; order Thalassiosirales; family Thalassiosiraceae; genus Cyclotella; species Cyclotella kingstonii. Next base: position 9,665 of record JALLAW010001128.1, on the reverse strand, counting down.
AAAACAGTTACTCTCTGCATTTTCGTCAATCTAGAGGTATGATTTTGGTGGTAATGAATGATTGTGGCAGTGCCAAACTCTGTTGGCTATTTTAAAAAGCATTATAGTATTATTTTATTATAAAGGTAATGCATTTAGTCATATCGGTCTTTCATGGTTTGATGCGTGGACAATAAAGTCAAGTGCTCAAAGATTAACTTGAGATGAGGGGAGGGTGGGTGGCACTTGGTATGATATCAATGTGATAGAGTGAGAATGCCTAAAATTCACCCGAACAAAGTGTGAGGTGAGAGGTAGAGAAGGTAAAATTCGATTGCAAGCGGTTTATCTCACAATAGTTGATCATTCCTGGGAGTAAGGGGAATAGTGATGGTAAAGTTTATGAAGCTCATTTTCCAAATGTATTCCTTTTTTACCAGCTAATCATTATCAATGTTGCACAGACTAGATGCAACTAATAAAAGAATTTGACCTAATTACAATGGTGAAATTACTTAGCAAATTAATGAGCGAGCTCAAGCAGTAAAATATGAGAACGCTTTGTTGTAGTACTCCTTATCTTAAAATGCTGTCTTTCTCTCTCTCTCTCTTGAGAAAGCTAGATTAATCAGCTGTATATATTCTACCTACGACGGATAGGAAAATTGCCCCGCAATTTTCGAGGAACATTCTGGAAGCTTTTGGATGTACAATTCAGACGACCGTCTTTTATTGTCTTGGTACATTTTCAAATGATCATAATTTCATCAATATGGGTCATAGAGCCGTGAATCTTATGGGCGAGTATTGATTATTTTGGATCTTACGATGAAAGTAAGGATGCACTATGATTCTTTGTGATGAGATACATGTGCAGATTTTCAATTTATCACCAAGCTAAAAGTAGAAATGAATTCAAAATTTTTATGCAGTATTTATCTAATATAAAGATTTGCCAACCAAAAATTTAATAAATAAGGTAAATATTGGCTGAGATATTCAGTCATGAAGAGGTTATTCTTTGTACTTTGTACAGGTTCAAAAGAATTTGATGAATTCGGGGGAGGCAATCCGAAATTTTGAATGTAAAAGTAAAATGTGTGGAAATACGTACCATCATAAAGAGCGGGGTAAGTATCACATGATACTCCCCCTGCGCCACTAGGCCACATCGCAGATGGCGAGAGGCTCGTATGTTGATGCACGTATGAGCAACGTGACTGATCTTGCGCTAGATAGGAATACGTAAGTATGGCGACCAGAACGTTGATGTCAGCCACCAGTTCTGTGCGTCAACTTTAGTGGTCGTAAATAGGCAAATTTAAATAAAGACCTCGACCAGGACTGCTGACCACAGTCCGCCCCCCAGTTTACAACTTCATAGATTAGTTTACACAGAACGAGAGGAAGAGTTGCTGGACGAGCTTGATCAAGGCGTCTTCATTCAATGCTTGACCGACTCTGCCATGATCCTTCAATTAGCAGCGCTCCAGATCATCACCGGAATTAAAGACGTTTCCGAATTCATAGAGAAGGAGAAGGAGAAGAACGACATTAAGGACCTCGTCAAGAAACTATTTCACCCCTTACTTAAGGGTGGATTGGGACTGGATCTTTCCCTGAATACGGAAAGGTTTCTCTACCAACCCCTCTACTACTTTCAGACCATGGTCAGGATATCTCGCGACCCACTTTCATAAGATTTTCCCCGAAACGCATCATATTGCTGAAACTTCAGCATGACCTCGAAACTGCTCATGTTAACAAGACTGAGTCCCTTACCGCGAACCTCCGTGTTGCTGGAGCAGAAGCGGCGACCTTCCTGGCTGTTAGTCAGGAGTTGACGACCTTATGTGGAGTAACTGGGATAATTCTGTCCTACGTCATCCGCAAGAAGCTCATGCCTACTCCAGATGCCCACAACCTGAGGAGCAAATGTCTCCTTGTATGGGGAACTGGTCTGCCGTGCGCCCATCATAGCCTACAGTGGCCCTCGGCACCGAAGGATTTACGAAGAGGCTGTGCTTACAAGGTACGAGAAGGTTGGCCCCTTCACTGAGACCTTCAAGATCGACACCGTTCCGTTTGGAACGCGCTACACCAGATATTCCACAAAACGGAAGCCTGGTCCATTGGACGGGGAACTGAGAGTGCCAAGAATGGCCGTGCCCTCTATCTCATGCTCCGCGCCTACTACATGGATCGACAAATCCTCTCGAATGAGATCAGGAGCCTAGAAACCGACATCAACAACCTTCGCTAAACCGAGGATACACCATACCAGCACTACACACTTGAGTTGCTTGGATCATATAGCCTACTCAGCAAGTCGATGGATTATGTCGAGTATGGTTTTACTCTCTTGACTGAGACTCAGAAAGTAAATAACTTCTGACTGGTATTCATAACCACGACCTCGAGCAAGTCATCATAGCCATTCGACAAAGCGACGAGATGAATACGAACTTCAACTCCGCCAAAGAATACTTGCTCCAGACTTATCGGCTCAAGGTTGACACAAAGAAGCCCTCTCTGCTCAGAGAGAATCCGTCTTCACGGTAAGCTCTTCCACTTGGAGGACGCCCTCCCGAGCCAAGACATCAACCCAACCATGACCTCTGCACTTACCGAGCAGGCCGTACTAGCTTGCCTTGCATCGCGTGCACGACTACACTTTGACCCTGTTGCAGTGGCGGCCCTGATTAGGTCCGGTACGATCGTACCAAGGGTGTACTCCGATGCTGAGTACAAGTTTCTTGCCCCTGCTCACCGACAGGCCGTGCATTTCATCCGAGATGCCGATCCGACCAGTAAGTCCAGCAAGAGGAAGTCTGGCGCCTTTACAATGCGTTGACACCGTACACAGGTGAGACATCCATAATTGCCTTTATAATATTAGGATCGGCGGACGGATCATCCCTTGAATCAGTCGGAGTGTGGCTTTGATGGTCGGGGGGAGACGACCTGGAGGAAATCGTTCGCGCATGAGTAGACGATGGAAGTATGATGAGCGGGAGAAGAGTGGGAGAAGAGTGTATTGAACCTCGCCAATTCGGCCGTTGAATGTAACTACCTACCAGTTCCTCCTGGCGGCAGTGATAATACCAAGACTACTTGTAGCGAAGTCCGCACTGGTACATACATGGCACAGTACGCCGTAGCCGCAGCGGCCCCCTACTACAACCGGCAAGGCGGGCCGATCGATCTGTACTAATGAGGCCCAGAACCAGTTCCTAAGTACGGAAAATCCAATGTCGGTCTTTTGCGCGCCGTACCATCAGTAAACAAGGATACCAGTTCCCATGTACGGTATCCCGAACTATGCCGAAGTTACCCAGAACCATTTCCTTCGTAAGGTAAATCCGGTGGCGGTCTTTTCCGCGCCGTACCATCGGCTAACGAAGGGACCAGTTCCCGCGTGCGGTATCCTGCTCTCTTCGATATAGGATACTACGAGCGTAATGCCATGCGAGAAAAAAAGAGCGGTCTTAAAAATAGAGTGCGGCGGCAACTCAGATGCGGCAGACCGATACACATCTGATCCAAACGAATTCTCCAATGACTCTAATGAAATCAGTTTCAGTATCTTCACTGGTAGGGAGTATCCAACATAGTGCTTTGTTAGGCACCACAGCAGCTAGGATTCTGTCTCATCAACGAATCATGGGCAATAGAAAAACAAAGGAAAACATAAGCTGGGAAAGGAAATCGGAACAGATTAAACATTAGGAAAAATATTCTTTGTTAACTACGTGAAATCAAGAGGGGGAAGCCGACAAAGCCAAAGAGGAACAATCTAAACCAAAAAATAAATTTCTTGCAACTGTTGGGTAACAAAGTCATAAAAGGTCAGCTGGCAAAAGAAGAGGCAACTGTCAAAGGGAACAGCAGTAGATAGAAGAAAGGGACGAATGAAATTATTCAAATTGAGGATTCTTCAGACTCAGACTCTAACAATACCAATACTGAAAACCATATGTATGATTTGATTGGAGGTTTAATCGGGTCTAATGGTGGTAAAAGAATTAGGAGTATTAGGCAGTTGATCCACAATGATAATTTGAAGATGAAGTCAGGGACGACCCTAGATGGGATTCACTTTAGTCCTTTACACGTTCATTCGGAGCAAACACAGACTGATATCGAACATTTAATGAAAAAGATAAAAAAGTGGAGCGCAAGCAGAAAACTAACCAATCTTTGGGATGATGCAACAAAAGGAGTACTTTAAATTTCATCTGACGATCACCCAGAGTATAAGCGGCTTGATGAGTTGAGGTATGGATAAAACAATCTTAAACCTTGTAAAACGGGGCTAGTGAGGATTATTGTAGGGTTGGAAAATATCCTGATCAGTCATGCTCTTCAACCATCCTTGGCACTGACAGACTTAGCTACTTACACGTTACATAGAGGAGAATGCCTAGTTGTTCATTCTGCTCGTGGTTTGTCATTTGAGAGAATCGAGACTAATGCACAAACTTGCTGTCTACTAGTAGTATTACCTGTGGATGTGACACAAATAGTGACAAAAAACTTAAGTAGTGAAGAATTCCCAAGTAATTTCCTACTTAAGTAAATTAGATACTTATTTTTCAAAAACGCAGGAAAACGACGATTAGGACGGTGTCATGAACAACAGCACTACAACACAACTACGTCTCTGCTTTAAAGCATTGGAATGCGGGATCTGTGAGCTGGTGCTTCAGCGTCCACATGTAACTATGTGTGGACTGGCGTCTTGTAGAGACTGTGACAATGAGCCGAAAAATTGTCCCAATTGCGGAAATCTAGAGTGCCTTAAACAAGCAGTAGAAGCGAATGAGGTAGGAAAAGCGGTAGATGAGCTTAAAGCAATTGGCAGGGCAATCGCGAGTCGGGGGTCAACAAACTCTCAATGTTATGGGTAGGATCAAGTGCTGAGATCAGCACGCTTATGAAGGAAAAACTAGGTCTGACTGATTCTGAATTACTACTAATTCAAAAAGAACACAAACTGAACAGTGGTAGTATTACTGAAAAAATATATCCACTATTTAATCAATTTATTCCCGATGAGACACTTCTTGACAAGAGTACAGCGGGCGCAAGATTGGAACCTCACACCAGGCAAAAACCTGAAGACATTACTCTCAAGACAGTCAATAAAGTTCGAAAGCAGAAGAAAGCATCTCAACAAAGACGGATGACGAGGCGGGTGAAGAAGATGATTCTCGGAGTAACATCGAGATGGTCGGGGTCTCAGATAGTGGACTAGGCATACTCAGTCGCAGTACGATGAGAAGGTTATCCGATTCTTCTCCAGGAGTCAACACACTTCTGAAATTCAAACATCCTCTGTTTGGGAAGAAATATGAGGCAGTTTGTGCAAAGAAGCCTTAACATCGGTTAGAAGGGAATAACTTCGGCTGCTTATCTGATATTACTGAAATTAAACAAAGCTTTGCAGACTCTATTTATGATGCTGAGAAAATAAGGGAATTAATAGCTTGAGAGACTTGCAAGAATGTTGTGATTTATAACCAGATATATGATATTGGGATAAAAAGAGAATCAGAGCCTCTTGAATTATTAAAGCAAACTAATGATATCAATTATATACATGAAATACAGGAACCAATTCACTCAATAGTGACATTTACGTTTCATATCGTAATAGTAGTGGTCAACAACTCTTCCCTAACGCACATAGTCAATACAGCATAGGCAAAACTCTTGGCAGATAAAATCAAAGGTACGAACGCAGGAAGAGATAAACATTTGGTGACACAAGATGACGTTTCTTTCACATGGACCAATACTGAAAACACTATCATAGCACATGACAAATTAAAAGTATTAGAAGGATCACATAATGCTAAAAAGAGAAAAAGAGAAGTCTTACTTGGAAATACAAAACGGAACATAATAATGATTCAAAAAAAATTGAAGAGATGAAAACACAGGAAGAGAACTCTTTCTTTGGTAGCATTTGGTTAGACTCAGATATTAGGGCCCAACATAAGACGAGTCAGGATCTGATGAATCATGTCTTTCTATCCATTGCAACACAATTTGAACAGTACAGGAAACTTGCAAAAGAAGAAGGCTATTCCAATTACTCAGCTCAAGAATTTGTCACATATCTCTCAACTTGCGGTAACACGACTTCTCTAGACAGATGTTTTCAACATTTGGTCGCCTGCTCTTCAAGAAAAAAATAGTGGTATGCACTGAACAAATATATGAACTTTTCCCCATGGGAACACATACAGGAGAGATATTGATAGGGTTGGATGAACGAAATAGGTTTTGCTGTTTAAGACCCCTGACAGCAGATGAAGAAACAGAAATAGAGAAACAATCTGATCCCTTTGTAGGAACTCCTCACAGAGTATTAGTTACTCTAGGAGGTATGAAAGATAAATGGGCTTATTTCGGAAAATCTCAATCGGTAGCGAATTATAAATGCTGCTTAGTTTATAACGACCATCAAACCTCAGCTTTGAAGAAAAGAGAGTCTTGATTGCTAAATTCTCCCTGGGAGAAGAATTAAGTCAATGACTTATAACAAACTCTAATAAGTGGGTTGAGTTCTCTCAGTATAAAGAGAATAAACATAGCGTACTCTTACAAACTTGTATGGGTAGAAAGATAGGCTTTTTTAGAGGAAAGGTTATATGGCATTTACTTGCTGACCAAAACTCTTTTGTTTCGACGAGACAGTTTCAGACTCTAGGCTCTGTATGAATTAAGTGAAACTGTCAGCATACTTCCGAAGGGGTTTCTTTATAATATTAGATTAAAGCTAGATAAACTGAACGATTCGATGTGGTCAAATATCTATGGTTGCTCGAGTGGAAGTAGGGTGCACCTAAAGGAGCTGAATGAATCCCTTATATAGATTGCAGCAAGAAATCGCTCTTGGCTTCGGTTTAGTGTTTTATCGTCTGAGAGATATTTACCCTAATCTCATGCTCACGAAATTTGGAGTCTTAAAATTCAATGACTGCAAAACATCCCAGCATGAGGAAAACTACAACAAACTTCATGTAGATTTCAACAGGAGCTTTTACAAATTAGTAGTTAGAGGTAGACTGCTCTTGATACGTTGTAACTCCTTCATCTACGAAAATTTGAAGACCCCGACGATATAATACAATCCCTGATATTTAAGGGTAATGAAATGATTACTTCAGGCAGTCATTGTCTTCACGCATGTGGCAAAAACACACAAGGAACAAAATATAAATTAGTTGCTTACATAGCCAGCAACAGAGAATCTCTGAGTAGCAATATCTATTATTTCTCAGTTAAAGTGCAACATTGCCACTCAAGACGGTTACCCAAGTTATCAAATAGTTAGAGGGAAAAAAATGAGTACTCGATATACTTGCAGTTATGACTGATTTGTCTTTATTGTTTATGATGATGCATTTTAGTGATAGATATATGTTGAAACGGATTATGTCCGTATTTTCCCAGCTTTTATGGCTGAAGAATTGACTTCCAAATATTGTTTGTGTGATGCCCCGTGCGTCCTTGCTGTTACACAGGCAACCGAAAAGACCCTTGTCTGCCACATTATTAAGATTAAATTTAAACATATCTGGTCCGGACGGCAGAGGACCAAGGGGAGTCAGACATAAGATACAAGCCAAAAAGAAAGCACTGAGATCCTGAAGCACTGATGGTGAAGGGTCAGCGCAGTGTGCAGCCATGTTGATGGGTAAGCTGCTATGACCATGAGTGCCGTACAGCCAGTAGAATTCCCGTCGAAAGACAAAATCTCCTACACGGCACATCAAGATTCATCCATACTCATAACAATGTAACTCCTATACATGCACGTTAGGACACAAAAATTGTTCATCGTCTGATCGGCTGTAAGTACTACATCGCACTCGTATCTCACTTGTTCTCTTTCAGTGGCAATTCGTTGCAGTTCCGCAAAGATACCCTTCCGAGCTGTGTGAGAACTCCTGTTTAAGGATCCTGGTAAGACCGCATTCATCGCTGATACCCAGTATTGCTTTTGATCAAGAGAGTAGGTTCCGAGAGAGCCAACGTCAATCTCCAATAGAAACCAGCTTTCTTCTGGAATTGAAGAGTGATCTGCCTTCAGTGAAGTTTTAATTTCAGCATAAATCCGAATGGTGTTCTGAACTTGGCGAAGCCCTAATTGAGAGTTGTGGGTATGCCAATTGCGTAGCAGCCATTGATTATGTGAGATGTGGGTAGACAAGATATTAGTTGGCTAGTCCACGTCCCTGATGACATGCGAGTCGAGGTATGGCCGAGGTGCGCTTCCTTGATGACATAAAACTGACGGCAAATCCTTCTCTCAATGAAATTTTTCCATACGTCTCTGTCGCACAAAACCCAGAGGATTTCTTTGCCAACCACACTTTAAACGATGGAATGCACTTCAAAAAAGCCTGGTCAAAGCTATTCCAATCAGCTGCATCGAATAGGGCTTCTGATCAACACATATGGGGGTGGAAGTGTAATACTGTTTAGCAAGAGTCCGATGGGTTAGGAGACCAAGTTGAGCTGTCAATTTATCCGAAATCTTAGAAGATTACTTCCGCTACCTGACCAGGTAAGATGAGAGGATTTAGACCAACCTGCATAGAATTCCCAATGCAGGAGGCCTACGCATGTGACTGAGGATTTATGGCAATGGGATTTCGCTAACCTATCGCAAATAACATTGAGTCTTTCTGAAAACTTAAGGGAGTCTCATGGCTTAGAGTTATCCATTTGACCCCTCACATGACAGAAAGTAACTCGGCCTGACTGAGGTGTCGTATCGACCGTAGGATGTCTGCACAAGTGAGGATTTAAGCCCTATAAGAGGATGCCGAATCGGATGTCTCGCAAAAAGAGTCTTTAAAAATCGGAACGTCCCCATTAGCAAGTCTTCAGCCTGCCCCAGAGATGACGGGGAATTCTGGATTGAAATAACTATCAGGTACACAGACGAGGAAGCCGTTGAGGAGACAGCTGGGTAGTATGTTGATCGAGAGAGCATCCTGTAATATCTTTTCGACTTGTTCCCACGTCCATATGCCACCATAACTAGACAGTACACTGTAAAAGGAGCGCAATGGTGGAGGAAGAGGAGTGATCCTTCTAGATGATTGAACTCTAACACCTGACTACCGAGGCACCACTGACGCGACGTCAAGGTCGTTTCTAATCCTAAGAGACACCGTGAAATTGCAACCAAAGCGCATCGAGCTCAAGCGATTAGAGTCGTTAGATAGCGCCCTTAGCTGGGAATCTTCTCTCCAGAGATTGCGACCTTGTCGTCAATACCATTGAATTGGCGGTGGGAATGATGCAACCATCTCCCAAGGAGAGATTTGAGCAAGCCGTTGGTTTCTGTTGCTTGCCGCCAAAAACTTCACCAACACTCCCAGTCTGACCTCGTCGGATGTTCTGTTGGAAGCCTATAAGTCGACTTAACTGAGCTGAAGTAGTTCCACACATGTTCCTCTAAATTGTGACCATCCGCTGTCACCAAGTCTGAGAGAAAAAGACTGCATTCGAATATCCTATAACGATTATTACTGTGAATTGTCTGAAGAGACGGTTTGAACGACATAGCAAACGACATAATAGTACAATCAAATTGACGTGGGAGAGAAACAGCTTTACAGACCATATCTAATCCAATGTCGGAGCGAACCAAAGATTCCTAG
>JALLAW010001126.1:0-10031 GCA_036939535.1 Cyclotella kingstonii | reverse complement strand
TGGTGTCACTAGCTCATAGGGAGGTAGCATCTTTTTTGTGTGTATAAAAATGCGAGCTCTTTTTTTGATTCATTTCTTAGGATAGTATCCAATGGGTGTCCAGTGAATTTTGGATTGCCTCACCCAAATTCCACAAAAATCAAATGATACCACCTCCAAAATTGCAGAAAAATGAATTTCTCAAAACTCACGTGACTCAGCCAATACTCGGCCGTTTGTTGTCATTCACTTGCACTGAGTAGCTCATGGAATGTAGATTAATTTTATTTTGATGTTTTGATTTATTTTTAAACATGAGAACATGGCAAAATTCCTTAAAAATTAGGCTGAAAATGCTAAGGTATTGTCTGGTCTAACTTTTTTCTAATGAGAGTTAGAAGAGTACAATCATTAGATAATCCATGAGAAACGCAAGTACTTGCATATAAGGTTGTTTTCATACGACTAAAGGTGATAAAAAGTTTTGGAAATATGAAATATAGTCCGCTTGAATAAAAATCGAAAGCAGTATATGTCTAGAAGGGTTTCTCCAAGAGATAGAGAAAGATAGGTGACATAAAGGGCTGTTATGTGGCAGGAGTCTCACCATTATTGTTTTGTCTAAAGAATGTTCACATCCAATTTGATGCATCATAGCTATGCCTCATTTTTCTCAAGCCATTCTTTCTCCTGCTTTTTCTGATTTTAGTTTCGGTTCTTCAGTCTTCATCATAGTAGTCTCATTTACATCATGACTTTGTTGTTTTGATGCTACAGCAACAGCCTAACTGTAAATCAGCGCTATATCATCAGGTGACATAGATATAATATTTCCCTGTACACCAACACTAGCTCATGCATTTCTACTCATTGTTTTCCACTGTTACACAACCTCCACAATGGCTCCTTCAAAGAATGCTTGAAGGTTTGACTATCACAGTAACAAAATGTAGGTGTTTAAACTGCAAAATCACTGTTGATGTACAACAAGTTTTAAAATTATGGAAAATCACAATTATCATGTTGTCATACAAAATCCTACTTTCATCATACACATGTATCATCACATTTTTGTTTCACTTGCTCATTCTAGTCACATGTAATTCCGTTATTTGCTCATTTATACAAGACAATGTTTAGTAATTTATGCTGTACACATACATATGATCTGCACCAAGAAATAAATCGCCCCACTCACATAAGTCATAATGAAAGTATATTGAGCGTACATTCTAACATAGGATTGCTCGAAAAAGCCGTGAGTTGGAAAGACTTTTGGTTTGAAAAGTGCAATCCAAATCGAAATGATTGACAAAAGACCGATTATTCAACGTAAAAAATAACATTTGGTATCAGTCGCATTTGTTCAGTCATGACACATTTCTACTGAATAGTTAAATGGATTATCTAACTGATCGTAAAGACAGCTTTTCCAGTAAAATGTTGAATGTACTTGCCAATTCTGATGACATGACTAACGTCGAGTATTGGTCAGACCAAGTCATCCCGACCGTAAACTTTTACGTCGAAACAAGATGTAATCTTGATAGCTCAATCAAAACAACATAATGAGTGTTTCGTTTATTAAAAAATGCTTCATTCATCATCAGAAGCTTCTTCGTTTAATGTCGCCTCATATAATATAAAGGAGATAGAGACAGGTATTCTGCGGATCCCAACAAATTAGTCGAATGACGCTCTTCATGTGGGGCATGTCTGTTGTGTACAGCTTTCTCACAAAAAAATTGAAGATATGGCCATAAAATAGCAAGAGAAACTGAAGTAAAAGAAATTATACCTGCCAAAATCAATATACTTCCTCTGAAGTTGGTTTTGAGATATATCATTATTTGAACTAGTTTTTTTGATCTGCAGAATAAATGATTGTTCTTCAGAGGTACCCTCTCATAAATCTACTACTGCAAGTAGATTCCATTTATCTCACCAAATATTGTGCTTTGGACCATAATTTTCCACCACTGCTAGTAGATTCTATTTATCTTTCCAATCATTGCGCTTTGGACCATAATTTTCCACCACTGCTAGGAGATTCTATTTATCTTTCCAAACATTGCGCTTCGGACCATAATTTTCCACCACTGCCATAGCCTTACACGTCATAGACTATTTCTTTGCCATAAGGTTTTTTAGGAACACATTTTGTAGAGTGCAACTTTAAAGGAGAAGCATTTGATTTTGGAGCACTAATCAACCGCAAATTCATCCATTCGATGAGAGTCATAGCAGTAGGATATATCCAAAATTCTTGCAAAGGATTTTGGTTCCCATTATGATAACAAAGTGTACGTTTCTGATTTTAACTGCATTAATGAAGCTTCAATTCCTTTTCTTTTTCTTTCATGTTGTGCTGCTGACAAACCTGTTGGTACAACAATAACATTTAGCACCTGTCTTCGATGAGATTCATCTTGTACAGTCTCATCTTTAGATAATCATCAAAGTAATAATCAAAAGAGCACTCATCATTCAAATTTTTCAAGGACTATAAAGGTGAAGATTTGTGCTTCAGTTCAAAAAGCGAGACATTTGTTTTTATTAGCAATTCTTTCACATCATATCATATCATATCATATCATATCATATCATGTCATATTATTGAATGGAAACAGTTGTTACTCTTTAAGATTCAACTTCATTTGCACTGTTCTTGGGACCACAAAACTCTTCAACCTCTTGTGAGCTTTTCTCTCTGATTTGCTTTATAGAGGCCCAACAACTGTGAAATAACAACAGAAGATAAACCTTTACTCTTGTACTTCTTACATTGTGAGACAGCTTTGAGATGCTGTCTCACAGTAAATAAGCGTCAACTTTCGGTTGATCAATCACCAAAAAATAAAACAATGACAGTTGATTATTGTATCAATTGTATAGTTTGCTGTGGCTGCCAATTCAGGAAAAAAGCAGAGTCTCTCTGTACTGCACATATTTGATCCTTTAACAACAGCAATACAGTATCTGCAATGCTCAGAGGAGAGAATGCAGAGGCTGTTATTCATGCCATAGCACACCTAAAATCGCACCGTTACTCTCCTATGATGCTAAACCCTACATACCATATGATAGTCTGATCTGACTTCAACATCTATGACTGGCATGATATCTATGTTGACATTAATGAAGCCATTCCTTGCAAGGCACCAGAGTCCATGGGTAGAATGTTGACCTGCGCATGTTCATTGACAGTGACTAGTCCAGATAAGATAATCTAGGATAGAGTTCTTGATTTATATGAACATGAACTGCATCAGCTGGATTTTTAAGAAACAACCCTCAAATCTTCCATCTTTGATGCAGAGTTGGTAGCCTTGAATAATAGGAAGCTCTTTGATAACTGTATTACAGGCTCAAGATGATGGGTGTATCAATAAGAGCCCTTTTGTACATTAACTGTGAAAACATGTCAGTAATATGCAACCAAGATTCTAAATTGATCCTTAAGAGAAAGAGTACTCCATCTATTACCACGCTGTGCTTGAATCCATAGCAATGAGTTAAAGTTTGACAGCACATATCCAAACTGAGGGTAACCTTGCTGACTTTCTAATTAATGACACCTTTGATGCTAAATGACAAGTTAGTTGAGGGCATCATGTATGAGATCTATTATGAGTAAAAGATATCTAAAGCCCTTTTTCAAGATTAACCTGGGACAAAATTCAGTCACTATTGAGTAGATTGGGGACAATGGAGGCACTTTTCCTTTTTGCGCACACATTTCTCACAAGACTGATCATACATAAAGTCACATCATCTTGCGGAGACTAAAAAATGAGGATCATAAAGGAATCAGGATAGGATTAAATGATACTCTCCCTGAGTCATTTTGGCCATAGTGCAGAGGGCGAGAGTCTGGCACAATTATAACAGTGAAATTGACATGACTGACATGTGTGCCATGTAAGAAAAAAGTGTGACGAGCAGAACAGTGGTGCCATTGACCAGTTCTGGGTTTGTCTTTATAAGTCGTAGATAGGCCACAACTAAACTAAAAATCTTGACCAGGACTGATGATCACATTCCACCCTTTACTTTTGTCTCCACCTTAGACATCTAGCTAGTTCAGGAGATGGTGAAGAGCTAATCTGATATGGACAACAATTCCCCAATTGGACAGTTCTTAACATGATCTTTCAATAGATACTAGCAATTTACTGAATTCCAACAATTGATTTTTTGTTAAAATGTCAATGTGCGCAAGTTAGGGTTGGAACTTCTATTGCTCTTAATTATCTCTGGTATGTTTCTCAGAATAATCTCCACTATACCAAGGTTAAACATACAACAGAAAATAGAGAATAAAAATTTGATGTTTTAATTGGGGCTCATGACAGACAGCTATGATGGAAAGCCCATGAAAAAATATGCATTTACATTGAAGTTGTGATTTTACTTCATTTAAGGTTTTGAAATATTTGGTGATATATGAACAAGGTACATAATGATAATACCTGAGTGATTCCTGAAAAATATAGAAATAGATATGTTTCTGTTCATTTAAAAATTTACAATTTCATTTTTTGAGCTAAGTGTTTCACTTCTCAATAAATTGCTCTGTTCAGCATTTCACGCGATAGTTAGTAGTTTTTTGTATTCAGGAAGCCATGAAAACAGTACATTTCAATTTAATAATCATCTCCCACTGATTCATCACCAATGAGCTTTGCCAATATGATTGTAGCTTTCTGTTCTTCATGTTCATCTATAATTTCATCATGATTTCTAAATAAATCCTTATTAGCACAATATTTCGCTACACCAAGAGAACTAACCTGAGTAGGCCTAGCATCTTTTACAAATTTACAGTTCTCCATGAATGGGCGTTCTATATATTGTGCCCATGCTGTAAAATGATGAAGTACTATTGATAGAGTTGTTGGCATATCAAGAAGGTTAGAGTGCACTATGGTTTTGGATTTGGACACTCTATTTTCAACTGTTTCCACAAGTGGACTTTCTAATGTTTGTTGTGTTAATAATACATTTCCATTAACATGTAACTCTGGTGATGTTGTTTTAGTGATTAATTTTGCAGTTTCACTGTAGATGTCTTCAAAAAGATTCAAATGAGGAACATGAACAAAGCCATCACACAGTTCAGCTTGCTGTATTGATAGCCCACTTTTATCTTTTGACAGAAGGAAACATACATGAGAATGAAAAGGGCGTAAATGAATAGAAAATGATCGGTGTTGTATACATTTTGAATTAGTGTGTTGGTCATGTTCATTTTGGCAAAACTTTGTATGGTCTCCTTGTTTTTCTTCATTTTCATTAGAATTTATGTGAGTCTTGATGTTTTGAACTTTATCCTTCATGAGGATGATATCACCATTTTTGTTACAAGGATTGACTACCACATCTTCAGGAGGAGTGAGAGAGACATAACCATGAGAATGTTTGTATACTTCTAAACCATCTTGAGAGTAAATGTTGTCTCCACCTCCAAATGCTCCTAAAATACCAATAATCGATACATGGTTGTTCTCAGCATTTGAAATGTCATGCACTGATGAGTCATTATTCAGAGTGCTGTTGTTATGTTTGATAACATTCGGACCAACTGTGGAACAACAATCCTTCCTCACATAATCTATCGCTGCCTCCCAACAATGAAACGACATGATATCAAGAAATAAATGAGATCCGAAGCTTCCTCTACAGTTAAACTTATCACAGCCCACCAGTAAGACTTGATGCACTTGGAATGCCGCAGCACAGCGAAGAAGTGTTCCGAGATGATTCGATTTTGAGGGGTTTTCGATAAGAAGAAACCACTTTCTTTTCATGGTGTTGGTGCTTTGCTGCTGGGACATTTTAACGGCTGTCAACGTAGAGGAGTATCGTGAAAAGTGTAGAGGCTCTTAAGACAGAATACCGCACGAGAGTGACATGGACGTGAAGGTGGCGGTGGTACATGTCAGGACATAGGACTCTCTCTCAACAGGAGGGGAATATTTCAATCCTTGTATTAGCGTCGCAACGAAGTCCGATGTTACTACCCCTCTAGACTAGGTCCGTTTTAGTTGCTGTCCGGAAACGGTTTTTGGTTTTCTCAGTGTCTGTTGTATCTACTATACCCTCTGCGGCAAATAGGAATAGATAATACTGCTATTGCTCCTATAGAACTGCTGTACATAAGAGTACGTGTGGTTAGGACTGTACTATGCCATACATTAAGGTTTATTTTCTCGAGATTAACCGAATCTTCCTTGAAAATTATATAAATGGTTTATTATGGTACCATATGGTATCTCTCTTAAACGACACAACACTAACAAAGGATGATTCGAACATCCGCATGGCAAGCCGTGGGCAGGCCGTCCGGTCGCGCCTCATTGATTCAATTTCTAGGCAAGGAAGGTTGGTCTGCCAAAATGTCTGCGTCGGAAAAAGCTCCTGGCACTTCAACTAGCGGTGCCTCAACAACTTCGGCCGCTTCTATCTCACATCCTACCTTTTCTTCAGTCCCCTCTCCCACACAACCCACTTCTTTAGATGTTACTCCCGAGACCGTCACAACTGTCTCACCCTCAGACTATACCGATACCCCTGCATCGAATATGAGAAAGGTCATTTCTCGTCGTCTCACAGAATCCAAGTCAACCGTCCCTCACTTTTACACATCAATCGAAATACCCCTCGATAATGTCCTCCAGCTTCGAAAGGTCCTGGATAAAGACTTCGCCGCTAAAGTATCTGTCAATGACTTTATCATTAAGGCAAGTGCAGTTGCCTTGCGAGATTTCCCTGAACTGAATGCGACTTTTGATAAGAAGACACAGAGTCAACGCACTTTCTCCAGTGTTGATATAAGCGTAGCTGTCGCCACACCCACAGGACTCATTACGCCTATAGTTCCTTCCACGCAACATCTTTCACTGATTGATATCTCATCAAAGGTCAAAGATCTGGCAACTCGTGCACGTGACAACAAGTTAGCACCAGAGGAATATCAAGGGGGGACATTCTGTATTTCGAACTTGGGAATGTTTGGCATCTCGGAGTTCAGTGCTGTTATCAATCCTCCTCAGGGTGCAATTCTAGCTGTGGGAGGTGGAGTAAGAAAGATTATTCCTGGGAAAGTAGTTCTAAAAGAAAATGGAGAAATTGAGAAGCAGAAACCAGTAGTTAGTACTATCATGACAGCCAGATTGAGTGCGGATCGAAGAGTGGTTGATGAGGGTACTTGTGCATTATTTTTGGAAGGGTTGAAGGAGTATTTATCCCAACCAAAATTGTTAATGTTGTAGCTGTGTCTGTGGTAAATAAATATCTCGATGTGTTCATGCCAAAGTAGTATTGGATCGATCAATTATCTCATCCTTTCAAAATTTAATTTTAACAAGAAATTACCACTGGATATAGCCATCAGCATGAGCCAGACAAAGGTTTTTTTGCCATTTTCATCACAGTAGGAGCACAATGGGGTATTATAATAAATTAGGTGGTAGATTACAATTCTTCAGCTGAAAGCTAGTAAAATAACAGTTTTAACTGTATTGACATAAAATAAACAAAAATTTGTATCTTTTTCTACAACTCTTACTCCTTAAGATTAGCACTTCCATTCTTATCATAGGCTTCACCGCTGTTTTTATGTCATTTCTACTGTGCAGAGTGATTTTCCTTTCCCTCAGTGCCCTAATTTACTCTGCATAGTAGTTTTTGATATTGGTGAGTTCATCTGTGGAGATAGGCATACACACTTTAACTTTGTAGGTAATTTTTTCATGCAGTGTCCTGTATAAACATATAGATAATGATTGGATAAGATCACTGCCTTTTTCTGCTTGAATTTTAGTTGCTTTATCAATTGGTCACAGTCCTCATACTTCTCTAAGTGGTTTATCTCAAACTCATCTAGTGCTAATATTACTGCCTTTGACTGCTGTGTAATATACTTGGCTGTCAAAGTTGGCAGATGCAGGAAGTCTGAGTCATACCAAATCAACAGAGTGATGAGAATGCTACACTCGACCAAGAGCCCACTGCGGAAACAGTTGATGTTATGACTAACATGGCAGCACAAACCTCAGATGCTGAAAATTATATTGGTCATGGCTCATAAAAGGGAGCGTTGTTGGTTAGGATGTTGGTAGGTGGCAAACAGACGATTGACAAGGGCCAGCGGCATGGGCCTTAAGGGCTGAGATCAAATTCTAGAAGTTTGGTCTTGTGTTAGTTTAGTATTGATCTATATTTATTCTAAGTAATCTATGTCATCAACGCGCTGAGATATTAACCAGCTTTGCTCAAGGACACTAAGTGTTTCGGCTCTGATGCAGAGCTGGCATTGAGGTGATAGTTGAAAAGACATTTGTCTACCATGCTTGTTTAATAGTTTTGTAGTGGTAATTTTCTAATTTATTTTTAATATTAATAGTACAGTAGTTACTATTTACTGGGTACATGCTAGGGATGATGCAGAAAAAATCAGAATACTGATCATCCTAAACACATCCCAACACATCTACCATATTTGTCTAGCAATAGCAATTCAATATGTCACACTACGTTGACATTGAGAGAAAGCCTGAGAGTGGGTGTGAAATTCGAAATGCTACTTGTGGGCAGAGTGGAGTCAATCTGCAATTAAGATTCATTAAGTGGATGGATGGAAGTGAAGGAGACAATCCAGGCACAAGCAAATTATGTTATGAAAGAGCTTGTTTTGCCATGGTTTAACTGACCATGAATTGTCTACACAGACAATTACTTTGTATCTGTAAGGGCTGCGAAAGAGTTGCTTGATTGTGGTTTGAGATTCATTGGTATGGATAAGACTGCTACAAGGATGTTTTCAGAACAGTACTTCTCAGGTGTCAAGCTCACTCATCATAGTGATGTCCATGAAGCATATTCTTTTGGTGACAAATAACTAGACCTATTCTATGTGCATTTACTTGCATGGGTAGGAATTGCAGCGACTTCATTTCAACAACAGGATCATAAGACAATGACAGTCCCTACATCCAAGAAAGGTTGTGGCAGGTTGACCCAATATCAGATGCTCCACCTGAACATGTCATCCTCACATTAATCAATCCAAGATTGTAGAGACTTACTATGAGACTTGTACTGTCATTTATCTTCATAACAGGTGTTGTCAAGGTATAAGAGATGAGATAGAAAATTTGTCAGCTATTAGACTATTCTGTACACTGCAACTGTAGAAAATACTCATATCTGTTCAGAGAGCAGGGAGATGCATCTTTGCTAGCCATAGAAGAAATGAGTTGCGCGAAGCAAGACCTTTTAGACAGTCATGTCAATCAGCCTTATCACTTGTATAACACTCCTCAACTTCTTATTACAGTCATTATGTCATTGTTTCTATGATCATTACTGAGCCTCATTAAACAGGTATAACTAAGTAGTTTTTTACTGGCAAATGATGAATTTTTGTATCTTCATAACTTAACAGATTTTCACTTCGACACTCTGATAACACTTTGGTCATAATACTAGTGTTGCCAACTACTAAAACCTACTACCTCCGGTCCACTTTGTAAGCATGGTTCAATTCTCCAGGGCATAACTCAATCAATTTTTGGTGTTATCAACTGAAATTTCGACACAACATCGATTATATAAAAATTGAATAGCTGCATAAGTTATACAAAAATTATATATAAATCAACTATACAGCTCTAAATGATACAATTGCATTTTTGAGCAACCTTGGGAGGAATTTCGCCAGCTACTCATTTTTACGTAGAAAAACGTAAAGCCTTTGCAAACATTAAATTGAGTTCATTGGCTATTCAGATCTGTTGAGATCTTGTTTAGAGGTTTGAAATCAATATAGTTATTGATTAACGAAGATTGGCCATTTTCAAGCGATTTTTGGCCAGTATCTTTTGATTCGTGAGAATCAGCCAATGGTTTTAGGCGCTTATCTCACAAAAAATTGGCTTCGCGTTGAACACTCACCCTACCAATAGGTACACGATTTTTAGGAGTACACACGAAGGTGTCACAAAAATTCTGACACCTTGCATGACTCTCACAAATATAGAGCTACCACC
>JALLAW010001125.1:0-10020 GCA_036939535.1 Cyclotella kingstonii | reverse complement strand
GGATTGATGATCCCACATTTCTTCGAGACGGTTCCCATCCCAGTGGAAGCAGGGACATACATACACATGTCATCCAGAGTATATGGAATGACACAGGCATTCTAGTACTTGTTGGATGGATCGTTGAACATTGATGCCAACGCATCGTATGCGTCAACGAATCTGCCACCTCAGCTGGCAGATTCATGGCTGGCCGAGCATTGATGGATTGTTCTTCAAATGAATCCTCCATAATAAAGGATTCCTTTAGATCTTGGGGCAGAACGCTTACGGACATGGTGTGATTGTATGAGAGAATGTCTCAAAATGTGAGCACTTCGGTGATCAGAACATTTTAAATATTTACTATAATGCCTACAGTGTAACCTGAAAAAACGACAAAAACGACTCAAAAACGACACTCTGAAGTAGAATTCTAGTATAGTACAATGTGTAACCTTGCCACCGATATGCAAAGTAGAAATTTAAGTAGATTTTTCCCTATTCCAGGAACATGTCGCCGACAGTGTAACCCGGCCCTAAGAGATCTTATTTGAGACTTCTGTCTGAGTGAATTTCAGATTCTTGTACGAAATACCTGAAGTCATACAGATCTTCTCTATGCTAGTCAAATGTACTTACGTATCAGTTCCTGAAATCATTCTTTCATGAGAAAAATCATGAATTTGCTCAACGAGGAGAATTGCGCATTCGCTCATGAGGAGAACTTGTCTAAGAGTAGTATCTGAGTGACTTTCGCATTCCCTGAATATTTTGAGAGAGAATTTTAGAATCATTTAAAATATCCCTGAAGTATCTCGAGCGTACTTACGTATCTATCTTAAACGAGTTGTAACCGAGCGAATGTGATTCACTAAAATGAATCCGGAGTTCTATCAGGTCTTCTGACACTATTTACTTATCTACCCAAGATACACCAGACACTATCAAAACGACACCTAAAACAAGTAGATAGGTAAAATCTGAATTCTCTCGAGGATTTAGGTCAGAACAAACCACTAATGGAAGCTTTCTACTATGTGAAGAGAGATTTTAAAATTGACAATATGACCACCGAATGAAGGATGTAACCTCCGCAGAACCTTGGGGTTCCTACATATACCCAAGGAAGGCAGAAGGCGATAATCCACCTTAGAGAGGACATCTTTTCGTTCATCAAGAGAGTTGTTTAACGTGCCAATGCCATACCGTAACCCAGGACAGAGTTGACGGTATGTGAACACCATTATTGAAGCCATCTGTGACAGAGGGAGCTCTTCCGGGTGAAAATCACGCATCAAAGGGACTGTTCTTACGTGTCTCACTTAGTTGCATCGCCTTGAGGCACAATTAACCAGAGAGACTAAGCTCTGCTACATCAGAAAAGTTATTTACGATACATTGACGAAACAATCTAAGAATTTCTATGGATTTACAGATAACAAAGCTTACGCAACCTTTGATAGGCAGAAACGGGATATGTACTACCTAAAAGGAAAGAGATCACGAAAAAGTAAGCCTCACGGGGAAGAAGATGGACGTTAACAACGATGTAATATATCTCAGCGGTTGTTTTCGAGGTCGACTTGATTATTCTAGCAGCTCAATTCTCCGGGTTCATTAGACCTATAACTTGGAAGGGTTAAACATATACACTTAAAGCTTTCATGATGATAAAAGTGAGTAAAGCTGACACAGGAAAAACTACGAGCAGCATTATCGTGAGAACTTACTGAAAAGTCGAAGTGGGAATAAATACTCTGAACACAATACGTCAGCAGTTCAGACCTCGAGAATACTCACAACACAAGAAGGTCTATATGTTAGGGCGAAAATGCATATGAAAATCATATACTAATTGGACAGGAACATGTGTAATTTACATGCTGCAAAGTAATCAGCTTTCATATGCGAAATCTTCAACCATGTTGAACAGACCCCCTCAGATCGATATATGTAATACAGATAATAGGAGCTGTTCGCACATTGCTTTGTCAAATATGTAAACGATTTTCATTTGCACATTTGCCCTAACATATACATAAAAGAAGTGAAATTCCAGGCTCAAGAAATCTATGACGACCTCATTAAAAGAGAATAAGGTTGTTAGAAGGCTATAATCTCAAGATATATCTAGAAAATGAAATAGATAAAGTTCTATCACTCATTAAAATGCTGATTCTTTTTTAATTACACCGTCTGAGACAATATAAAGGCAAAGATGACAACGTATCACTTTCTCCTTGCGAGAGAAAAGAATGAAGCATATGCAGTAGAAAACCAAATATCTGGGCATAAAGCCAGCGACCCAGATACTCTTTCGCAAAATAAGTTTTTTCTCCTATTACTCAAAGTCTGGGGGACTAAGTCTAGGGTTAGAAATGAAAGATTCAGTCAGGCTGCCAAGTGTGATAAAAAATTGAAGTGAAAAGTTAGTAAGTGATATTAAAAAGAGAGGAGTAATACCAGCAAAGGACATGTACAAAAGATTAGACCACTGTGGAGTTGTGGATTTGGGATCAGTATGTTTAATTTAAATGTTGTTATGAGTAATACTTGTTAGTTTACCAACTAAACATTTAAGAGATTTATGATTTAGAAACTGAAGCCTCGATACGTCTTTGCTGTGGTGTATAACAGCAACGGAAAAGACCTTCATCTACCACAATTAGTGAAGTGGTAATTTTGTAAGACAATTTTCAATTAAGTTCAAATGTATGATACTATATTGATACATCTAACTCGGTAAAGTATTTGTATCATGTTATTTTTTAAAACATTGTGATGATAGGTAAAAGATAAACCTTTCTTTTAATAACCTTATTCAAAACTCTAAGATCACTAACCAATCATACTTTTATATGCTTCTGAAGAATGATGAAGGTAATGGAAACCCATTATCTGATTTTTGAGGAGATAGAGCTCTTTTGTGTATATACCCTTGTATTATTTTCCTAAACAGCATGTACCAGTGTTGCATATTTTCCACCTCTATATGGAACTTCTTTTCAGGATACTTCCTCAAAGTTCCATCAAATAATTTCATATGGCTTTGTAGCACAAGAGTTAGATCTTATTCTTCAGATCTAGTTAAATGTTCTTGTTGTTCAAAATCATAACCTATTTCAACTTTCTTATTCTTGGCTTCAAGTAATGGCATGAGAAGGAATGTATCTAGGAGAATTTCCCCAATTATTTCCTCTTCCTTTTGGATAATGCATGTGTTAAACATGGCATCATAGCCTTGAGCATTCGAATGCTCTGTGGATCTCATTGGAGAATAGTGTCAATCCATGTTGTTTCATTCTTGCTGAAGTTTAAATTGATTCCTCCTTGACCTAGGAAATCTGTTCCAAAAGTAATGTCTTAACAACATTTTAGTTCAAATACATTTGCACTTATTGTTAGACTATTCTATTTTTATCAAACGCTGGAAAAATGATATTTGTCACTGTAACCAGTGAATATACAGGTATTAACCTGCTAATAGTTTCATGTTGCTATCTGCTTTTAGGCGCTTAGCTCCAGCTTACTCAGTCAATTCTGGAGGAACCAGAGTCAAACTATACTTCAGTATTCGTTTGCTAGATTGATTGTTTAACCATGGCAATAGTTGAAGCTGTCCTTTGACGTTTGACTATGTTTATGGTGTCTGTCATGAGGACTTAACTACTTGCATAGCTGGCAAATGTATCTTGTTTAGTATGATTGTAATTTGCGTATTTAACAAAATTTAATGTAAAATTAGATCTGTCACACTCAAGCAAAGGCAGTGATACATCCACTGATGTGAATCTCTATTCAACCCTAGAATGGAGGTAAAAGAAAGGAATTGGAATCAGCCTGTTTCTTCCTTTTGTACTCAGTAGCAGCCTTGATCCTTTCTGTGAGATTCTTTTGGTCAATGGCAGCCTTCATTTATTCCCTTCTCACCTTGGAAGCATGATCAAAGAGACTCTGCTTTTTCTACCTCTTTGCTTTGTGATGCTCTATGGACTGCGCCGCTCTGATAGCAGAATGTCCAAATCAAGTATTCTGTACACTGCTTTTCATGGAATTTATTGATCTGACTAGCAGCAATTCATTAAGGTTAGGGGAAGGTTCTATTGCGAAATGCCATTTGTTGTCAAAAGGATTTAGAAATCTGGCCTGGTATATCTTTGGTGCTGGTGAGACTTTCTTTGAAGCACATGCGATACTTTTCTCGAGGTTGTCTGTGTGAGGATTTCCAGAAAAGCATTGAAAACTTGTTTAAAAATGGCATCTGTCTTAGATGGAGGGTTTTCAACAGTGAAAACTTTATTGCACTCTTGTTGCTAAAACGTTTTGGGCAGTACCTTATAGACACTGCAGTGAGGTGTCAAAAAGTTGAGGTTCACTAAGATGCTTGAGGCCTTAAGGTAATCTGAAGGTAACTGAAACCTGATATTCTGCAAAATCTCTCTTTTCATTTGATTGAATGTACACATTGTACTTTGACGTGCCATTGGCCTGAGATTGATTGGTTTGAGTAGCTGGTCAAGAGACTTCTACTCCCAGTCCAAATCCCAGACAAAGATGGTTTTTTTGGTGTAGTAGCTCATTGCTTATGAGCTGCAATTAGTCAAACGTGATACTTAACTATAATTATAGTGCAAGGTCAAGCGCTCTGGTGACTAATAAGTAGAGTAGTTAAGTAAATGACGAGTCCAGAAAGAAAACTCTTAAAATTATGAAGGCACTGTCAATCATACATTAAGTAGAGAAGCCAATAGATACAACCTCAATCCAGAAGTCTGGATCGAACGACTGGAAACAAGAAAGGTCTCTCTGAGGGAAATTGCACATCCTGCAGTTCTTCTGGTGAGGAATCAATGCATGCTGAGTCACTAACAAGTGATGTCTCCTTGCAGTAATGCCTTTTGGGATGTCAGGTGGGCATTACACTGGCCATTAGTAGCATATCATGCAGTTCCTCTCCTGAGGAGTCAATTTTTGTTAACTCACTTATGAGTGATATTCCCTGACATATGCAATGCCTTTAGTAACATTAAGTGGTCATTACAATATGATGGTAATGGCTGAGATGCATCTAAATTTTCTCAGATACAGTGCCTCCACACGTAATCTGGGATTGGCTCAAGATCAAAGCTGTGATGAATGTAACAAAGAAGAAATACTGGAGAAGAATTGCAATGCATTTGAGAATCATCTTTAATCAGGTATCATGTAGGTATCATCTCTTTTCATGAGTTTTCTGTACTAAGTAATGCTTACAGTTGACTTCCGTTAGACACTGGAAAAGCTGGTATTGCCATGTACTTTTAGGAGGAAATCCCCTGGTCACTCACTCCTTCTGAGGAGTATCGCTGATTTTATTTTCAGCATGATGAAGTGTTCTCTCATGTATATTTGATGCTTAATCTTTTGGAATTGAGCCAGAGCTAAGAGGAACTGTTGAAGTATGTTTGCTCGAACAATAGATGATTGAAAAGAACAGTGAAATTGTTCCTCCCTCGAACCCCAAAAATAAGAAGAAAGAATATGCCAGAATTGGAATCAACATATTTAAGAGAATCATGTCTAAAACACCCTTTCTAAATGAACCAAAATTGGAAAAATATGGCTCGTGTGAAAAACATTAAAACAGAGAAAGAGCATGAGTATTAGGAGAGGAAACAGATACAATGAGGAGTAAAGGATACATAACGATTTGCATGCATTGAGAAATAATTAAAAAAATGAGTAGAATGAAGTGGTTGAGAGAGATAATCAGGAGGTTATCTATGCATTGATGTAGAAAATATTTGATCTATAGGTCATTAAGCTATATTAGAGCTTTTGGTTAACATTAAAGTCATACTTCAGCACACGTATCAAAGTTGGACTTCGCACGATGTAAAGTAGCCTTTAACATACATTGGCAGAAACATTTTTATGTTTATCTACTACTTAGCAAATCCATACAAATATTTACATTTTAAAATAACTTAGGCTTATAAAAGCAATTATCTCAGCCATCAACTAACTGTTACTGTTGATAATTACTCCAATTCTTCTCAACGATCAGCCTAACATTTCTTCACAGATATTACAAGAAAAAATAAAGTATCTTTGACTATAGTTGCTGTTTAATCTGATGGAAAAAAGTTTGCACTGATCACATGATTCTCTTTCATTGTTCAGGTTTCTCATCATTCATTGATGCAGTAGCTGCACAAGAGTATATGAGCCCACTCTGTAAGACAAACTTGATAATGCTCTATTTCATAGTCATTATTCTAAGGCCATTTTGATCTCAACAATCAGTTGACTCAAAGAGAAAAAATGTGTCATAGCATTGGACTATCCTCTCATATTTAGAATACTTACTAATATCTCCAATCGAAAAATTGATTTTGATCTTTTTGAGATATTGTGGCTTTCCTAAAAGCAACAGTATCATTTACTCCACTGGGCAATTCAACAAATAGATGAAGAAACCTACACTTGCGATCACAAGCTACTGTTATGTTCATTACATAAAATTTTTATTTACCAGAGAAGTAAGATTTGGCATAACCAGGTTTATTCCTAGCAGGGACCAATATTTTAAGAAGAAACGCATCACATACGTCACACAACCTTGTATACCCCCAAATGAACTAATGCTCTCGCACTCTGTATCAGCAGTGTAACCATGCATTCCAAATGGAAAAGAAAAAGACAATTCCTCTGACTACTGCATAAAAATATTACAGTCACAAACATAAAACCTTGATAAACTGGTATCTGCAGTCATACATAGATCAAGTACCAAATCACCATCAAAACAAGCAATGTAAACCACTTTCTATTCTAATAGGAATTTTGTTTGTTCAATCTTACATGGTTCTCATCTGCTTTTATGTCTTGACAAATGATGGAGCACAGTACATTGAAAGAGTCCACACTTTTTCTATTATAGTGAATAAATGAATACATTCTTTTCTTCCGCTAATGGAAAATATTTTTACCCATTCTAGGTCAACAAGAGAACACCCAGTGGTCAATACGAAAAAAAGCTTCATCAAGATCATCATCTGGCTCAAATGGACTGAATCTGATGATTCATCTGTGGTGGTTAGCAGGGGCAGCGTCGTAGTTTATGTCTCCAATATTTATGAGGAAACAATGAATATTTATAAGAAAGTAAATTAGTTCAATAGAGCTCAATAACACCTGAGCTAACGAGAATCACGCATAAAAGCAATCTTTTCTTGATGACTTTTCACAAGTTCATCAATAAGAGCGTAAAATGCAGATGATGTCACACTAAAGGAAGTCTCTTCTTGCCCAATAGAACACAATACACAGATATCATCACCATTGTGATCATCAGAGCAGTTTTCTACTCTTCTGTATGTGCCCGAAATGAGAGTCATAAAGTGTAAGTTACTAATTGATGAAAATGAATTACATCCCAACTCCACAAATGTTGTATCATCAGTTGCAAATATGGCATTAGCCATATGATCACCTGTTGCACTGATGATTGCATCTGCTAAATTGAATACTCGAGCCTGTTCAGCCACGGAAAAATCTCTAAAATTCTCAATGAAAATAAACTCTACTGCATGGAACTTATTCATAGATCGTGAAGTCACAATAAGCTTCTCTAAGCCTTTCCATACATTATCTTTTTGATTTTCATTTCCATAAAGCGCAATCTTGAAAGGACGTGTCATACCAAGTTTTGCATCCTTTTTTCGAATCTCTCTCATGTCACGAGGACGTGGAAGAGCAAAGCTGTGGTACAATTCATCACGAAAGTCATTCATGATGCTCTTGGTAATCAAGCCATCATGATCTAACTTTTGCTGATATGACAATTGATTGTAGTACAGGTTTTTGAAGCAATACAAAGTTGATTCTGTTTGCTCCCAAATAATCTCTTTGGCGTCACCAAAAGCATTCATGTGATGAATAATTTCACAAAACCAGTTGCGACTATGGGAGAGACAACCCTCGACAGAGTGAGAAATGACACTCTGAAAGGGGAAATCTCCGTTGGTTTTATACTTGTACCAGTGAGGTAGATAAGTGAATAAAGTATCAAACAATGATTTGTTCCGATCATGCGCTTGAAACTGTAATAAAAAAGTAGGTTTCTCAAAGAAATGAACTTTTTTGGCGTAGGAAGGGGATTGATTTTGTTTGTGTCGAACAATCATTGCATGATTTTCATCGTTACGCATGCACATATTCCAATCGTCTATAGAAGAGGCATACATAGTATGCAAACCCTTCATCCCGCACTGATGACCTACTGAGACAGAAGTTTTGGAATTGTCTATCCATCTGTCATCAATTTCTCCTGTCTCACATGGAACACACCGCTTAGGATTATTCGCCATAGCTAACTCGTTGGTAAAATAAATCAGCCCTCTCATCGATGTATCGAATGTTGGTGCCTTTGGAGCATCCACATTGTTAGTCAAACAAACATTATCATACAAATACAAACCACCATCATGATGGTCTACACGGATTGGACCCGAAGAAACAATAGGCCCCACTCTTTTAGGGTCATTATAAAACTCAATC
Organism: Cyclotella kingstonii; assembly: GCA_036939535.1. Classification (NCBI taxonomy): domain Eukaryota; phylum Bacillariophyta; class Thalassiosirophyceae; order Thalassiosirales; family Thalassiosiraceae; genus Cyclotella; species Cyclotella kingstonii. The sequence continues at coordinate 1,497 of JALLAW010001125.1, read as the reverse complement.
CAATTGTATTTTGGTATCGAGGCTTCTATTGGGTCCCCAATAACTTCCATGTTTCCTCTTTCTTCATGTCCTGTTGATTCCATTCTCGCTCTACCTCGTGAGAAATGAAGAGTCATTAATGCCGTTAAAAAAACGACAGTTATGATTAACCGTGCATTTGATACTGGATAGGAAAAAAATAAACGTCCATGATGATCGCTATATCTACCACCGCTAACTGCAGTGAAGACTATCGTTTCATCATCCTCTTCGTTATCTCCCCCTTGCTCAATCTTTTCCAAATTCAATGAAGAACGAAAATCTGGCGGACTCAATTGTCTCATTTCAGAAAAGTCGACAGTATCTGACTGCTTGCGTTTGTGTGATGGAGTAGGAAGAGGAAGCAGCTCTTGACTCACGAAAGGAACCGAATCGCTACGACCTCTTGAGGTAAGCATGAGTTCATAATCTGAGAGAAGAGTTATTGTGTCGTGGTCTACATCTTCGATGGGCACGCTGGCGTTTCGCCTTAGGAGCAGCGTGCTCATGGTTAATTGAGACGAACCGAAAGTGCTCATCTATAATTCCTTATTGAAATATCATCTAAATGTTGCGTCGACACTGGAAACTGAAGAATTCCTTGGGTTGTATCTGTACAAATGATTTGAAATCCGACGGATTGTATAACAGACAAATGGATAATATACTATTATACGATGATACTATATTTCATTGACTTTCGTGTCGACCTGTCCTGTAATGTTTCGTACGTAGGAATTCAACTCGAAGTGTGGTTCATTCCCGGTCCAGTCAGCTTTTAAACTCATTCTTATTTTGAAGATGCTTTCCTTCCACTACGTTTTAGCTGATATTTCTCTCATTTCTTCAATTTGAGGAGAAAGCAATCTATTTTGCTGCCATACCATACTATACTATTTTCATAGAAGACCGATTCGATCTGTCCTGTCTTGTATTTTACCTTAGGAATAGTATTCGGAGTGGAGATTAATGGTTCATTCCGGGTCCAGTCCACTTTTAAACTAATTCGTATTATGAATATGCCTTGCGTGAGCTCTTGTCTCTCTGATTTCTTCTATTTGAACAGAAGGTACTATATGTTGGTAAACATATCCGTCAAAAACCTAGATGCAACCAGGTAGGAAAAAGGAACGATATCCAGTCAATCCAACAGTATCGATGTTAGCTAGATTATGCACAACATCCCAGTATGCATACTGTAGTACTACTCCGGATTTTTTTAAATGATCATTTGACGCTGCCTCTATGTAGAGTCGTCTACCTTTAACGATTCCTAAGTGAGCCTACGATTTTTCGTTTTGACCAAAATTCGTGAGCTCACTGTGATTACTCTCTCCTCTCTCTCACCATGTTTTCAAGGTAGGAGGAGTGTTATGTCCAAAAAAATTAAAGGACAATTACAAAAATGGCAAAGACATTTTTTAACAAGTTAATTAATCTAACTAATTTGTTACTAGAAACAATATTAGAGGCCGTTTG
>JALLAW010001124.1:0-10012 GCA_036939535.1 Cyclotella kingstonii | reverse complement strand
TTTGAGTTGGCTAGGCCGGAATACTTAAAGGACGATTTGGACATGAGGTTGCCGCGTTCAACAGAAAAGGTGACGGCTCCCGATCGGCGAGTGCGACCACACTTTCTCCTCATGAAGGAGTTGTTTTTCTTCACAAGTTCCCAAGCGAGAGAGTCAGAAATCGCAACCATTCTTCACGTTGCAGATGGTAGATTTCAAACTTGTCTGTTGCCGCACAAAAATGAAAAAGTTGGTGAGAAAGAGTAGATGATACTTTTGAATTGTTGTACGAAAAGATCTTCCAACGCGAACTTTACGACAGTGTGAATGAATCACCAAGACAACAATTCATAACATTCTATGCCTACTAATCTATCTTTTCATTGGGCATGGATGCAAAAGGAGTAGTTAACATGGAAATCGTGTCATGGTTATTATTTCTTACCTTTCCTGAAGGAATATTGAATAAGGGTGTCGGCGTAATTCTTACTAGAAACCTACAAATTCCTATATCACGAAATACACAGTTTGCACGGTGGGATCCTTACTAATAGGAATCAGTATTTCTTTAGTAATCAGGTAATATCGACAACGCTCCACCCCAAAGTACGATACCCTACCACCATAACCTCGGCACATTGCAATAATAACTATTAATTCATTGGTAAGAAGAAGACTGTGTCGAGCAGCAGACAATAATAATATGCGATTGTGATTTCTATTTGTTTCATCGTCGACCTGTTTGAAACTGCGTTTAGGTAGAATGGGTTGCTACAAGTACATGGAAGAGCTGTGGCGTCACAAGCAGAGTGACGCCATTCGCTTTCTCCTTCGCGTCCGTGCGTGGGAGTATCGTCAGCGCAACAACATCACTCGAGTCAACCGGCCTACCCGTACAGACAAGGCTCATCATCTTGGCTACAAGGCCAAGCAAGGCTTTGTCATCGTCCGTTGTGGAGTTCGTCGTGGCGGACGCAAGCGCCCGAATCACCGCGGAATGGTTTTTGGAAAGCCCAAGAATCAAGGTATCAACCAACTTAAATTCCAGCGTAATCTTCAGAGTGTTGCGGAGGAGAAGGTAGGACGCAAATTCTCCAATTTGCGCGTACTCAACTCGTATTGGGTGAATCAAGACGCAACTATGAAGTATTACGAAGTCATATTGGTAGATCCCTCTCATACCAAAGTTCGTAATGATCCCCGAATTAACTGGATCGTCAATCCTGTACACAAGCACAGGGAATGCAGAGGTCTTACCAGCGCTGGGAGGAAGTCTCGTGGTTTGCGCAAGAAAGGACATCGTGCCAATGGCATCAAGGGAGGTAGTGCCCGTGCTTCTTGGCTTAGAAGAAATACTCAACGTCTCAAGAGATACCGTTAAATATTTTAGACGGAGTCAACGCTGGAGTTTTATTTGGATATTTTATTGTTATTACATTGTAGAAGCGTGCCATCATTTCTTTCAATGGAACATATAATCTAATCACTAGATGCTCTGGACATAAATTCCATGGCCTACTGCATACATGTCTACATTTATATTAGAACTATTGAGTTTCCATAGACTGCTTGATTAGTTCATGTGAAAAAACCTACCATCTAATGAGGAACTGTTGCAGCATTGTAACTAGAAAGACCTTGATTCAGTGCAATTTACATGCCAGTATTTACAGAACATTTACTCTTAGTCCAAGAGTATGAGGACTAAGATCTTACTCTACCATTCTTTCAGTATGCATTCAACTCCAATCAAAATGATTCTGGATCGTTTCCAAAATTGACATGTATGGTACTATACTGGAGTACTAGAGGAATACTATCATTTCATATCCAGGAGATATTTCTAATCTCGGATCGTTCGACCTCTAGGCTGTATGGCAGGTACCAAATCTGATGGCAGAAGAAAATGGGTTTCCCACTCTTTTTTGCTCTCTCTCAACCACACAATCTCTGTCACCGACTTCGTCTCTCTCTTTCTTTTACTCTCTCTCTCTTTTTCTTTCTCTTTTTCTCTCTCTCTTTCTCTCCCTCTCTCTCTCTCAAAAAAGCGCCACAGACATGAAAAATGAGCACATCATTCTGCCAATGATAGAATGCTCTCAAGTCAGCCATCACGGACCAACGGCAACCCTATCCAGCAATAAGACATACCGTACCCCAATTACACAGCAACCATGATGATCACATGGATTCTATCAATGATACTCTTGACAAGTTATGAGAATGACAGCTTTCACTACTTATCTGTCGATGCATTCGCTTCTCCTTCTACCTCGTTTTCGTCACGACAACAACACCGTAGTCACCTAATGGACAAGAAACGATCCAACATGTCCTTTCTGATGAATCATCAAGTTTCTTATTGGAATCCATGTGATTGCTCCTTGAAACTCAATGCTACATGGAAAGCTGTGTGCTTCTATCTTTCTCGTTGTCCAACTATTTTGGCCATTTCCATGACATTGGCGTTTGTGTCTACTCCGCCATCTCTGGCCGAAGATGCAAGTGACTCTTCCTCTACCATTGGCACAACTACTACATCTCTCTCTGCCTATGATGAATCGTGGAACCTGGTCAAAAAGTATGCTCTTGACCAATCCTTTCATGGCCAGAATTGGGACGAAGCCTACACAAAATACTTACAGGGACTGGATCTTTCTTCTGATGACGACGAACTCATCATGAAGGCTACCTCCAACCTCGTTGCATCTCTTGGTGACAAGTACTCACGAATATTAGACAAAGATGCTTACTCGAGAATTCAGAAATTCGACTTGATTGGTGTGGGAGCCACTCTCATGCCGGATCCTGCGACCAAGGAAATTATTGTGGGTGCACCCCCTGTACCCAAATCTGCCGCGGACAATGCAGGTTTAATGGTCAGAGATGTTGTTGTAGCTGTAAACGGTGTAGCAACGGCAGGAAGGACGGCGTTCGATATTATTGATCAAATATCAGAAGATCCCAATTCTGGATTTGTGACATTCACCATTCGGAGATCAAGTGACAACACGGTGAAAGATATTACGATGAAGCGAGGCTTATTAGAAGTGAAGGATCCCATCTCGTATCGCGTCTCCGAAATACGGTCGGATGGAACCAAAGTTGGATATGTACGCATTGCTGAGTTTAACTCCATGGTGAAATCAAAGTTGGAAGCGGCATTGCGTGATTTGGAGTCACAAAATGTACATGCTTATGTTTTAGATGTTCGAGGGAATCCAGGAGGGGCATTTCAATCTGCAGTTGAGATTGCTGGGTTGTTTATGAGTGAGAAACTTGCAACTAATGTAGTGGATGGGAATGGAGTAGCTTTGAAGTTTCTAACTTCCAAAGATAGAGTTGTCATAGATGAGAAAGATCCTCTCGTCATTTGGGTGGATGGTCAATCGGCATCTGCTAGTGAAGTATTAGCAGCAGCACTTCGGTACAACTGTCGGGCAGTAGTCATGGGTGATACATCATTTGGAAAGGGATTAGTTCAAGCAGTGTATGGACTTAAGAATGGGTATGGGCTTGTTCTGACGGTGGCGAAATACTTGACACCTACAGGTACTGACATTAATAAAGTTGGAATTGTTCCTGATGTTTCAAGTCATGATGCCTTACCTTTGGCTCCTAGCTTCTTGCCTTTTATTGGATCCGATACCTCACGTGTAGACTTTAATGACGTAAGGACGAGAATGGACCCAGCCATGTGCCCCCGAATTAATTAAACTATTTAACAATTGGAACAGTTATACTGACTATTGTCTTAATCCAATTTTTTATGCTTATTTCATTCCAACAAATACAAAGTTCAAAAACACAGTATTCCCAGCTGCTTTATTACTTTTCTCTCTACCTGTCAAGTTTGATTCCATTTCTCTTCCTTTTACTTCACACAGCATCATCAATAAGAACTGTAGTGACTGATGTGATGGTAATCGTCGTTTGCTGGCCCTCTTGCGAAACCTTGGTCTCAATTGTTGTCGCTGGTGATGACTTGATTGGTTCAGCGTTGACAGTCACTGGCACAGTTTGAATTGGGACAGGTGAAACAGCCAAAGTCGTTGGACGAGAACTTGCGACAGTATCCAAATAACTAGAAATACCAGGGCCACCAATACGAGAACTTGCACTACCAACAGCATCCAAGTAGCTTGTAATTCCAGCACCTCCAACTCGTGCACTTCCACTACCAAGGGCATCAAGGTAGCTTCGAATCCCCGCCCCAGACGAAGGTGCCGACGCTGCTCCTGAGGATACGTCTTTAATGTATGTTTGGACCGTGGGCGTGGAGGGGGCTGGAGCAGCACCAGATGTCAGGGCATCCAAATAGCTCTTCACTGCAGGGGCCGACCCGGGTTGGATGGCAGTCGCTCCACTTCCAACAGTGTCCAAATAGCTTGTAATACCAGCACCTCCCAATCGAACAGGGGCAGCACCAACAAGCCCATCAAGGTAGCTCCCAATCACCTTGGCTCCTGCGATGGTAGTCTTGGCAGAAGCTGCACCAGATGAGAGTGCTTCCATATAGTTTCCAATAGCTTCGGCACATTGTTTTGTGGGCTGAATTGCATTGCATTCACTGTTGATAGTATCAAGGTAGGTTGTCAAACCAGCTCCTCCCAAAGTAATAGGGTTGGATGGGACAGTATCAAGATACGAAACGATACCGGGACCTCCAGCATGAGCACTTGACACGGGAAGAGATTGCAAATAATTGGCAATCCCCGATCCAGTGGTGGGAGTAGCTACCACGCCTTTGGACACGGAATCAAGAAAGCTCTTGACAGCAGGGGTCGACGGAGCAGGATTGGCGCCTGTGCGAAGTTTATCAAGATAGCTCATGACAGCAGGAGCGGATCCAGCAATAGCCGAACTTCCTTTGACAGTATCGAGATAGCTTGAGATTCCTCCCCCACCCTGGCGAGCAGAGTTTACTCCCACAGTATCTAAATAGTTGGTGATTCCTGCACCACCTAAACGTTGAGAAGCGGCCGATCCTAGGGCATCGAGGTAGCTTCCAATGACTTTGGCAGCAGCCGCTGGACTCTCGGCCGTGGATGACCCCGATGAAAGTGCCTCCATGTAACTTCCAATTGCTTTGGCACACTGTTCGGTAGGTTGTAACGCATTGCATTCTTTGTTGATGGTATCTAGATAACTCACCAAGCCAGCTCCTCCTAGACGAATGGGATTGGATGGGACAGTGTTGAGATAGGATGTAATACCAGCTCCTCCCGCACGAGAATTGGATACAGGAAGTGAATTCAGGTACGATGCAATTCCAGATCCAGAGGAGGGAGGAGAAGCTTGCCCAGAAGACACGTGATTGAGATAAGTCTTTACTGCTGGTGCAGAGGGAAGAGAAGTAGCTCCAGCTGACATGGCGTCAAGGTAGCTCTTGACAGCCGGTGCTGATTGAGCAGAGGGTTGTTTCATGGTGTCCAAATATTGTTTGATTCCTCCTCCAGCGCGACCAACTGCCTCGGAGGTTGCAATGGTGTCCAAGTATCCTGCAATGCCAGCTCCAGGCACTCTTGATCCTGCTCGGACAGCGAGGTTGTCGAGGTAGTTGCCAATGGTGAGAGCGCCCTGTTTCGTAGAGGTGACTGGAGCAGTTCCTGATTGCAGAGCGCCGAGATAGTCCACGATGGCCTCGGCACATCGCTCGGTGGGCTGCACGGCGTCGCACTCCTGGCTGATGGTGTCCAGGTAGCTTGTGAGGCCCGCTCCGCCTGGACGGGCAGAATTGCTGGGGACCGTGCTCAGATAGGACGCAATGCCCGAGCCGCTCGGAGCGCGGGCAGCTTTGGGGCTGGCCAGCTGATCCAAATACGACGACAGCGATGTGGAGCTGGCTGGTCGGCTAGAAGAGCTTGGGACGAAGGCCCCACTGAGGCCGGCCAGATTCGCAATCACGAGACAGGAGAACTTCATGACGGACAGACGTCTTTTGGGAAGGTAGGGCTACTTGTATTGCTTCTATGGTCGACGAAGAATGGTCGACTGTTTGTGAGAGTGATGGGATTGATGCCGTTAAATTCGATCCTCGTTCGTAAGGATCGACATGAACAAGATGTTGATCTTCGTTGATGCGATCACACAAATACTGGACAGATTGCTGTTGAAGGCAAGATTTACTGCAAGTGCGTCAGGGAGAGCTCTTCAAAAAGAAAGCCATAGTGAAAGAGAGCAATCGTTTCCAACAAATCATATTGTACCATACAGAAATACAAAAAAATGTGGTGTGCTTACCTAAAATAGGTAGTATAGTGCCAATTTTGCGTTTTTAGAATGTACAAATCTGTTCTACAAAAATTATTTTTAACAATAGTTACATGAGTTTTATGCTGTCAATAAAAAACTCACAACAATTTGAAATAAGTTTGGGTCTTTTCATCCATGGCTACATGAGATTTGTGCCATCAATAAAAAATTCACAGGTGACCTTTAAAAAATGTCATCAAATGAATGAAAGGTTTGTGTGTTTTTTGGCAAAAGTTCCATAACTTTTTTCATGTCATCAATGGCAGAAAACTCTTCATGTGTGATTTTTGTGAGATTATCTTAAACTTAGGAAAATAAAGCAAGATTATCTACCACACATGTCTAAAATGAAAACTCCAATGATATGATATCTACATTTGTTGACTAAGCATAACCAATCATGACTAGTCATTAATTATTGGATACACAATAATAATACACATTAATTAAATCAATAACTATATTAAACAATTACATTAAAACGTTGATCCTTAAATAAATTATGCATGTTTCATTCTACTTTTGATTCCCAGTAACATACCATTCTTCATCAACTAATTATAAAATCTCCAATATATTTGACCATTTCTGCTGTTGTGGCATGATATAGATGTTTCATTAAATTTCTGCAGCGTTATTCTTGTACAAATGTACAGAATCAAGTCATTTCAAATGCCAGAACACAACTGGGATGTAGTTTCGTCAGTCCAATTTTCACTCCATAAATTCTGTTTTCGACCAAAATCTTCAACAAACTTCTAGACCTAGCACATTTTGGTTACAATCTTTATTACTATAAAAATGAAAGACACATTTTTGATTACTTTTGAGCAATGGTAAGACATTAATGTCTGAAAACTCAATAAGCCACAAATTGAGCAACTGTATGAGAGTGAGACCCTTGTGATGAATCCACGATGATGGTAAAGGATTCAATAAATTGTAATGCCAGTCAATGGTATGCTTTCTGTTCTTCAACTGAGCTTGTAAACGTTTATGCATGAATACATCACTCATCTCTTCACATTTCATTCGAATCAATACATCATCCTCTTCATCATTCAAATAGTGATGATGATCAACGTCTGAGACAGTTCTTGCTGCATTCAACTCAGAAGACGCTTGTTTATTGCTGTATGCATCCAACATGCTTTCCTTTCTTAGGATCATTCCTCCTGCCTCCTGAACATCAAGCTCTTCTTTAATGTTTCTTCAAAATTTAATGCCATTGATGATTGCATTTCAAATAGGGTTTGACAAATGCTTTCAAACACAGCTAAAACAAGGATACCTAAAGGGACATCAGTTATTTCTAGAGAGTCAACAGTTTTATTCTAGGGATATGTGAAAGCGAGATACTCAACCAGAAGCATCTTTTCAATCATAAATATTGATAAACGGACATTGCCCTGACTATGTAAATAATTTTTGAGAAAGGTTTGTGGTAACCAAAAGAGCATGTTCATATTTTTGATAATGAAAATATTCACTCGTTTTCTGGAGCTCCTGTTGATATGAGCATATTTATCCAATCATCAATTGTTTTTTTCTTCTTTTGCGTCCGCTCCATTTCATAACGTCCAGAGAAGTCAAAGTATGGAGGGCTTGCTGCAACTTTTTTCGATGATTGGGAGCGGCCAGAAACATATGTTCCAACAAATAAATCAAAAGCAATTACAAATTTTATACATCAGTTACCACCCCAGGCATGAACCAAGTAGCACGCAGACAAAGAGATAAAATTGAAGGAGATGATGTTGTACCAGTAGGAATGTGTGTCACATCACCTTTCCTTAAAATATGCGTCCCAAAATATTCAGGAGGCATACAAATGATACACAACTCTCTCAATAACATTTGCTTCTTACTATACTACTGACTACAATATTATATTTTGTTGAATCTCTGATACTGGTCTGATCCTTGAAACAATGAACTACCACTAGACAACATTGTAAAATGAATAAAATGTGTAGGACCATTGCTAGAAATGCACAAATATAAGGTAACTCAATATTATAATACAGGTGCTACGAACGGTCGATGTTACGTGTGCCGTTATTGTCAGTTTTGGTTTTACCATTATCAAACGAAATGGCATCATTGTGACACCAAGTAGAATCGATTTTGGCGTCAACTAAGAGCTCGACACGGAAGGTTTGATTCCACTCAAGCATGACGAACGTATGCTCAGCAAGATATTGGGACTTTCAAACAATATTTTTGAAAGAAGCTTATATGCAGCAGATTGTTAATGATTCCTTCCTTCCACGCTGTCAGTCAATTTCTTTTTTTTACACAAAAGTCTTTTGTTTCTTGTAGAAAGTTAATTTCATCCATAACTCTCTAGCTTTTTTATTTGCATTTTTGTCAATGGTACACTCTTTATATGAATTAGATATTGCGCTACATGATGCATCATATGAAGCAGGATATAAGTGGATGCTGATTTTAATCATCATTCATATTGTTAGTTCTCACCGTGTTCGTGAATACACATAAATATCTGAAGAAAATGGCAAATGTAAGGAACTCCGCATGAATTTGGAGAGAGGATTTATCCATTGGACCGATATTTGGTAACCACCTTTTGCATCTAAATCACAATAATGTTCTTTGTCTTTTTTGGAAAGCCTGGTTTGGTAAGAGAGTTTTGATTGATTTCATTTGATTTTCTCATCTCAGATATGAACTTTGAGTAAATCAGGTGAATACATCTCTCTTCTCCAGAATCAAACAACCATAACAGAAATCAAATGTTCCCTGTTTCATGGCAATCATTAGTAATGGAAACGAGACGCTCTTTCATGACTGCTTCAGTCTCTATATCAATTTGTTCTGAAAACTTTGTGATTGAAATGCTTGGGATAGCTTTTTATTGAGAGAGAGTGATTTGGCATATATCTTCAGAAGATTTAAGCAAGTGGGAGAACATATGGAAAAATACTGAATCCAGAAGATGTCCCTAATAATTCAAATTTTGATCTAGCAACTGGTGCTGAGCTAGGTTTATATGGACCAAGAAATCCAAACAATGTTATAGGAGCAGTGAGACATAACTTCTCGCTCTGGAAACAAGTGTAATTATTCAGCCGACTTTTTGTTCCAAGGATTCAAACAAAGAGGTATCTGAGAATGGTCATCCTTTTGACGAAGCATGCAAGGCTATTCCACTACTTGCAGGAGCTCGACCAGTAGACTTTTTTAAACTGTTTGTTACACTTAAGTAAGTTCGATTGAAGATTTGTATTAGCAAATAATAAATGCTCATCAATGCTTAATACAACTGATACTCACCTAGGTTTGTTGAGAAAATAATGGTAGCAACTATATATACAAGAGCAAGTGGACTCGGTGCAGGATACATGGGTAGACCCATGTACTCTGACTTTGTTCCTTTTGATACCGCAGTAGCACATTCATTCATAGGTGTTCTTTTTGCCAATAGAAATGCCTCGAATTCTGATATGGAGTGTTGGTTTCTGCAAATTCATAAGGTTCCTTCATTAGGAAATAATTACATTTCTGATGTGATGGAAAAGAAAAAAGAATCTAGAGGTGTGGTATCTGAATTACGTAGATGGAAACACTTTCGAAGATTCATGTGCTTCTATTACTGGCAGGATGCTAATGAATTAGCAAATGACAACGGTACACTATGGAAAGTAAGTATATAAATAATCTCATAATAAATGATGGATGCTACTAATGGCTAAAATTAGTTTTTGTTTATGATAAATCGCTTCTTGAAAATGATAAATACTCAGTGCAAATCATT
>JALLAW010001123.1:0-10019 GCA_036939535.1 Cyclotella kingstonii | reverse complement strand
AAAATACCTGTTTGCCATAGGCCCAACTAGATTTATGACGTTTTCTCACTTTTTCTTACTTAAAACTGAGAAGTATGGTAATTTTTTTTTGTTAAAACGTCGCCGACAGTGTACCCCACCCTTGCAGTAACTTCACCGTAGCATTGTATATTACGCTCCACGTCATGCGTCAAAATGATGTGTCAAAGGAATAATGATATGCCTATTTCTGACTGTTCTGAAGTCGACTATTGTTATGGCACCGTCAGTAAACCATTTACGTGGAGCACACTTAGAATGAGTTGATGATGAACAATCTTGATAATAATGGCTGTGAACAAAGCAGATTTGACAATCGAAGATCATTAAACAATAAGATTGCTTCGACCGATGACGGCTCTCTTTTTGGAGGTTCGTCATTAACATCCCTAAATGAAGTTGACAAAAGCAATGACAGCATGGCTTTACAACTAATGATAGCAAAATCACAGCCCTTGAGATATCAATCTTTTCCTTATGTTAACAATTCTTCAAATAGACTTAAGAAGTCTTCGAGCACTCCCGCTTTTTATTCTTCAATGTGCATATCTAAAACTGCCTCGACTTCTACGTCCCAATCGCTTAGGAGGAAGCAAAGGCGTAATGAATCCACCCAACGCACCTTTTCTGAGAGACGTTCTCTATCTCCATGTAGTGGCTCTAATCAATTTACCCAGTTTGAAGATTTAACACTAACGTCACAAATCAGGAGGGTCGGCCTAGACCCTGATCGGATTGGTTGGTACTATAACGGCGATACTAGTAATAAGGACAACGCTTGTAGTAGTAAGAGCGGCCACATGTATAACGGTTTTATTGATTTGGATCAAATGGCTGTGGCGACATACGGTAGGAGGTCAAGTTTGCCAGTGAACATCAAACCAATGGAGGATAATCATCCAGATGACGTTATGGATCAGAATGCTTTGAGATATTTGCCAAAAATATTGAGAGATATTTATGCTCAGAGGCAAGGAAGAAGACCTTCAGAAGTGCGTTTTCGTTATTGTCCAAAGTCGTAATGCACATTAAGATGTCGTCCTATATTTATATCTCTCTTTTTATCTACACCGCAGCTTGGAGAAGCCAGACTCGCCGCAATAGACCTCCGCCTGCGCCTTCAGCGTCCACGTAGTCTCCCTCATTATCAAGATATTAGAGGTTCAATTCTTATTCTTGATCTTTCCGGCTTCACTGCTCTCGGCGAACGATTGCGAATGGAACTCGGACCTCGTGACGGAGCTGCTGAGTTTGCTAGTCGAGTCAATGATACGCTTTCCACAATGGTAATGCAGGTTTACAAGTATAGGGGTGATGTGTTAATGTTTGCAGGTGATGCATTAATTTGCCTGTTTGAAGAAAGAGAGGATGATGAAGTAATGCTTGATGATAATGGGGTGTCTTTAACTGTTGAAGAAAAGTCCCGAAAACGAGTGAGAGAATGCTGCTTATCAGTATTAGGGAAGGTTGCAACAGAATCAGACTTTACAATACACGGCGGGGCGGCTCATGGCATAATCCGCTGTTTCTTTCTCGGGACACCATCAAAAAATCCGGGAAGTTGTGCTTTTGTCGTGTCGGGCCGTCCTTTGAAACTGACCGGATATTTATTAAATAAAGCTGGTAGAGGAGAAGTCTATATCGATGGAGATGAGACTCCGATTACGCAAAGTGAGGGTGTAGTGTTTGTGATGAGCCAAAATTGCGACGAAGATGAAGAAGATTTGGGAAAGAGTTATGATAGTGTCATACCTCGAGAGAGCGCTCAGTTATCAAAGCAAGAGATAACGTTAGAAATGGTGGGACCGTTTGAAGTCAATGCCTTTGTTAGAGCGTTCCTAGGAACACTTGCTGCGAGACGATGTGACCAAGGTTCACAGAATGCTTTATCGATTCTAATGAATGAATTACGTCCTGTCGCAATCGTTTTCGTTGGCTTACATGATTTAGATGACATTGATCCAAGTGATTCTAGTTTACTTCAGCTTATGAATGAAGTTTTCAAAATACTTTCTCGTATCACTCATGCTTGCAATGGAGCAGTGCGAGATATGCTTTTCGATGACAAGGGCTGTGTTTTTATTTCTGTTTTTGGAGCACACAGCCATGAAGTGAATCCCTGTTTTGATGCTACCGTCAGTGCTATGCGTATGGAAAGCGCACTAAAAGATCTTAAGTTGAAACGATTTCCTCTTGGAGTTTCTTTTGGAGAATGCTTCTGCGGTGAGGTAGGGCCTCCCATACGTTCCGATTTTGTCGTCATGGGACCAGAGGTAAACTTGGCTGCTCGGCTTATGGGTAAGGCTCCCAATCGAGGGACGTTAGTATCAAAACGCATTTATACGCATTCCAAAAAGTTTATTCGTTTCGAAAAATCAGAAGAGATCCAAGTGAAAGGAAAGGATGGATTCTTTCATGCCTATATTCCTCAAAGGCGGATCGAACGACAAAGCCTAGAGATAGCTGAACCTCAACAACCTTTTGTTATTATGCCTTCACGACAAATCGCCATGGATTCTCTCATGATGGCCAAAGAACGAGCATTAAACCACAAACCAACTATAGCCTTCGTCACCGGAGGTCCTTTTCTTGGAAAGTCTCGCCTTATCGATGAAGTTGCGACAAAGGCTGCCGATGATGGTCTGAAAATTTATAAGTCATTTCGAACATCTCTTGATTCCTTCACGTCCTATTTTCCTCTAAGACAAATAGTGTCTGAGGCAATGATTGATTGTGCAAATCTGCATGCTAAGGGAAATATGTTTGACAATGAGGTGTCGGCAGTAAATTATTTAGTCAGTGAAAACATTTTCAACATAACAGATAGAGTGAACATAGGCACAATTGTTTCAACAGTGGCTGATGCACAACTTCTGAGTCTTCTGAGTGGTCTGAATCCAAAGGCTCGGAATCGAAGCATTGTTGATTCGATGATGAAGATTTTATCAATTCTACAACCTCTAATGATTATACTTGAGGGGGATGGAGACATTGATCCATCATCTTGGAGTCTTATGGCAGAATTGATGCAGCGAGCTACCACAGAGTGCCCTCAAATCATTCTCATTTTGTCATCTCGAGAACCTCCAACAATTACATCTGCAGCAGTGGGATTACGACGAAATGCGATCCAGATCAAATTAACGCCGTTTGAGAAATTTGAAACTGAACTATTCCTTAGAGTTATACTTGGAATGAGGAATAAGGAGATTACAGTTGATCAACAACTCATAGATGTCGTTCATGACAGATCCAATGGCTGTCCTCTATTTATAGTATGTGTAGTGAGATGGGCACTTGAGAAGAAAATGATTGAGTATGTAGAAGACTCTAAAAGAATGTCTCTTAAGATGCTCGATGAAAAATCAAACGATGTGACTGCTGCTATACCGCGTGAGTTGAGTAGCATTCTTCTATCTCCCTTTAACCACCTTTCACCTCCACTATGGGATACTTTGAAAATTGCTAGCTGCATTGGATATAATTTTGATGTCAAAGTTTACTGCTCGTTGGATCCAGTGTTCAATTTTTCACCTAAGTTGCATGAGCTATCTGAAAAATATGAATGTTTTGAAATTGTTGGAAGCAATTTTCGTTGGAAGCAGCAAGCGGTCTATGAAGCAGTCAATTCACTTCTTTTGATGGACCAACGTCAAAAGATTCACAGAATGATAGTCCGTGCATTTAAGGAAGCCACCGCTGACAGACAGGACAAATATCTAAAAAAGTGTGATGTTCATCGTCTACTGGGGCGGCATTGTGCCTTAGCAGAAGATTGGCACGGTGCCTTTGAACAGTATATGCAGGCTGGTGATAGAGCAAAAGCCACTTTCAACTTTAGTGAAGCATCCAAGATGTATGAAGAAGCAATAGACTTCCAAGCGAAAATGAGTGCGCAACCATCATTGCGATCAAGAATAATCCCCACCATTAATCTTGGGACATGTTTACGTGAGCTTGCGCAATATAACGAAGCAGAAGCAGTTTTAACACGTTGTTTGAATGAAGCCCGTAGTGGATCAATAGATATTACTTCAGATGATAAGCTACATGTCCAGATACTAACTTCTCTTGCAGCCTTATATCAAGCTCAGAGCAAGTATGCGGCAGCTAGAAAACTCTACGAGGAAGCGGTTCCTATCGCTCGAAATATTCAAGATTCAAAATCAAGTCTTTGGCTGGCCGATAACATTGCTGGCTATGCAGAAACACTGCGAAAGTCTGGTGATTTACCTCAAGCGGAAAAGCACCATCGTGAGGCATTGAATATTCGAACTCATGCTATCGAAGAAAAATCCTGTACAGAGCTTGAGCTCGCAGTTTCCTACACTCAACTTGGTTGTACTCTTTCTGGAATGAAGCAATACAATCAGGCGTACGAGCAACACCATCTTGCGTTGAACCTAAGGTATCGATATCTTGATTTTTCGCACGGACTCGTTTCTGAGTCACTGAATTACTGTGCTGAGAGTCTTTGTGTATTAGGTCGTGGAGGAGAAGGGATTCCGCTAGCTCTACATGCTGTTGAAATAAGAAAAACTGTTTTTGGGACTTCTCATCCTGCCTATGCACATGCATTAAGTGTCCTTGCTTCTTGTTACCATGCTATTGGTCGATCATTTGATGCTAGAGATTGCCTTGAAAAGTGCCTTGAAATTTGTGAAGTTGCTTTTCAAAGGAACCATGCAAATACGATACCTAACTTGATGAATTATGGGAGCGTTCTCTGTTCAACTGGAGATTTCGCTAAAGCCCGACAAGTCTATGAGCGTGCAATAGCCGTTCATCAGCTAAATTTTAAGGAAGGGAAACAAGCCGCTCAACTCGAAAAATGCAGAGCGGAAGTTACACATTTAAC
The DNA here is from genome assembly GCA_036939535.1 of Cyclotella kingstonii. Classification (NCBI taxonomy): domain Eukaryota; phylum Bacillariophyta; class Thalassiosirophyceae; order Thalassiosirales; family Thalassiosiraceae; genus Cyclotella; species Cyclotella kingstonii. The sequence goes on along the minus strand of JALLAW010001123.1, from coordinate 5,143 downwards.
AGAGAAACTCAATTCCGCTGTAACTTTTTGCCCTTCGAATAATTTTTCAAATCTTCATTCAAAAAGGTTAGGGCTTATAGATGTTGAGGCTGAGGGTACGCCAGTGATAGTTTTTACTGATGTCGGTCGCGATGTTGATGATGAGTTAGCTTTAGTGCTTCTTTCTTCTCTGAGAAGAATGCACATTTTGAATCCTGTTGCAGTGATAACTACACTGTCACCACAGAAAAATCGGGCTTATCTCGCGCGTGGCTCAATGGATTCTTTGGGATTGGCTGATGTCCCAGTTGCGGTCGGCAGCTCTGGAGGACTCAAAGATGGTATGAACTGTGAGGTCTATCATGCAGATTACTCGAGAGAAAGCCCGTGCATATGTGACTCTGGTTTGGATCTTGTGCACAAAACACTTGAATCAGTTCCTAAGAAGTCTACTCAAATCTTGTGTTTGTCAAGTTTAACTGATGTAGCTGCAGTCATAAAGGATAATGTCGAATTGTTTACATCGAAGGTAAAAGAAGTAGTTGTTATGGGGGGTGTGGAATCAATGGAATCAGAAATGTTGATGCCTGATTCAGCATACAATAATAATTGTGACATGGCATCAGCAAGGTTTGTCTACGAGCGGTGTCAGAAGTTAGGAATTCCCACAGCGACTTTGTCAAGATGGGCTGCTTACGGCTGCCCTATTACTCTCAAGCTTCTAGATGACATGGCAAAAACCGAGCACATGGTTGCAATGAACATTCGAGGCGTAAGTAAACTTAGCTTTGACCAACTTTGGAATAAGGTATCTTTGCACCCATCTGATCCGAGGCGAGAAAAGCTTCCCAGTCGATGTGATACTAAATGGTTTTGTCGAACTTTTACGAATAATGTTGAAATTTCAGACGAATGGACCACATCAGTCTGGCCATTTGTATCTAAGCTCAACGTTTATGATCCTCTTGCAGTTTTGCTATGTGTTCCAGCCTATCGACTATCGCACTTCAATTGCAAAACTAAAGTTGTTAATGGAACTCCTCACATCGTTGTTGGAACATCTGAGCAGGACACTGGCATTTCCAATAGAATATCTTTACATCAAGAGTATTCCTCTCTTTTTTTCTCAGCCTTTCAAAAATCGTTACATAAATAGTCATAACTATTGTCTTAAGAACTTGACATCTTAACCACAGAAATAATACTCTTTCGCTATGAACTAATATTACAAACGCGAAAACTAAGAACCACTGTAATTTCTTCAACAAAAATAGTATGTATAGTATTAATTAATCTATAACATAACTACGCTTCATCATGAGACTTATCATGAACTAAACCATGACGAATGAAGGAGTTGGATCCATTATGAGAGGCCACCGCAGTTTCAATTTGCACTCCTCCATAAGTTCTGCTTTGCTGTAAACTCCCATGCACGATACCATGACGCAGGAAATCAGATCCACCATGACGAATGAAGTCAGAGCCTTGTGTCGATAGTGTTCCTGTAGCTTCGTCATCGATTGTGAAGCCACCACCATTCTTGATGCGACTCCTCATGCGATCGATTAGATCCCCAAACAGTATTACTTCTTCTATTACCCTTTTATTCTTACGCCACATGACCCTCTGGAAGGTGCGAGGAAAAACTGTTTCTTGATGTTTTTCAATTTCTTCTAGAAATGCCGCAACGGATGAAAGAGTATCAGCGTTTCCACTCTTGACTCCGTCATTAGCCGCACGAAATAACTCCCCATACAGCCCAAGAAGTGGAATGACAAGACTTTGTCTATCACATGACCCCATACCTTTATGCTCAAGACGGCAGCAGGTGAGCTCGCCATCAAAAACATGAAGAGACTCGGTGAAGTGATCATTTTTCACGCGAGTAATAGGTTGTTCCTTCGATACTGCGAGAAACATTCCTTCAGTTCCATTTCGCATAGAGTGACACACTTGTTCAGCCCTACACCACATTCGTTTTTGATATGTGTCTAAGTCACAGACATCATCTAAGTCAGCGTGTGGAGCGTCTGGCGCAACTATGATGAAATATGTTGCGGAGGACGCATAAGCAGCAAGAGATCTTATTGCCAAGTTCTGGGTGGAAGAATTGGCCTGAGGAATACATGAGTAATCTATCCAGGCAAATACATCCTTTAAACTCTCATCCCATGAAGAGAGCTTAGCTAGTTCCTTCATTGCTGCACACATGACGTCATACTGCTTACCTGATGGATCAGGAAGGGTGAATGATGTCCATTGGTGAGAGAAGAAAACGATGTGTTTGCCTGCTGAGATGAAGGCATCAACATCTGCAAGGGAGTCCAGCACTGTAAGCTTGTGCGTATTACGGAGAACTTCGTGACGCATAAGTTTTCCTTCCTTGACAAACTCATCACCACGTACGAGATGAAGAGGATAGTCTAGTTGGTACAAAGATCTAATTGATTCGTTCAATGTAGATTCCATTAATTGTTCATGTGCTTTCTGAATGCGAAGATAATTTAAATATCTTTTGTAGATATAGTAAATCGCCAAAACCAAAAGTATGGCCCCAAGAATACTGGATACCACAATAATAATAGTCAAAGCCTTGTCTCCTGAATTACAAGTTCCTGGAGCATACTCTTCAACATCATTTTTTTGAGATTGACACAGGTCTTTTAGTGCAACAACACTTAAACAATTCAGTTTGTTGAACACTGCTTGGTTAGTTGCAAGTAAGTCTTCGCAAATATCTTCTTTACTCTTAGTCGGGCTGAGATCGAGTGCACCCCTCCACAAATAAAGCTGTTGGAGTGCTCCTCCATCTTGTTGAGAGTTGACCTTATCATAACGTTCATTGAGACTCTTGGTGAACTGGCTGTAGCGTTCGTTGAATTTCTCCTCGTCATCTAGAGGAAAAATTCCTCCTTCACTCATATCCTTCATAATCATGTTAGTATGCAACTCTAAATCAAGGGCATCATTATATTCTGGGAATCCAACAATGAACAAATCCTGAACTGGGTCGCCTCCCTCTTCTTCCGTCTTGAAGTACTGCGTAAGAACATTTCCAAGATCATTCGCCATTACAGTATTATTCCACTCATCACCAAGAGCATCAAGAGCTTCATCAGTTAGCTGAGACTTTCTGTACACTCCAGATAATGGAATATCACCTACGGGCAACTGTGAAAGCCATGCGAACATGTCCCACATTGCATCAGTGGCACCAGGCTTAGATTGTCTACCATTTATTGCATAAGACTCTCCACCCTCAGCGAAAAAGGGAGCATAGTTGACGCCATCTACAGCTAGAGGGCATTTATCACCCTCACAATCCACAAGGGGTAGACCATCTGACCTCCAATCCAAGACTTTGCGACTTCCGGGGAAAACAGATCGACGACCCCAATATTGGCCGTCCTCGAGAACATAGTCCATACGCTTTTCTGGAGGTGGCGCAAACTCACCACCTTCTTGGAGCAAGCTTGTCAGGGAAGAGGGCATGGAAATAACCCCAGCACAACGACCAGTGGGAAATGCAGTTTTACGATCACATTTACCTCCATCTAAGCCTTCCTCTTGGCAGTTGGACGATCGAACAAAGCGCCAATAAAGTTTGACGGCATATTTATATCCTTCCTGTGAGAATTTACGTTTCATGATTGCGAAAGTTCATGAATAAATGCAGCTTCATGTGAAGACTATTATTATAACCAATGAAATACCTACTCACATTAAAAATAAGAGGTTCAAAAGTATCGGTGTCAAAGAAGATATTCTGCCCTGTATTATCTCCACGTGAACAGTCGTATTGTCCATCATTGACCCTCGTGCATTCCCTCAAACTCGTCTGCAACACAGGGGAGACAAACGCATTAAAATAATTGGTCTGAGGCGTTACACAAAATCCCCAATCCGGCTCTCCATCTCCATTGTGATCGAATCCATTTAAATTTTCACTAACTTCTACAAGTTCTTCAATAGTCACTGGTGGTTTGAGCTCTTTTCCATACTTTTGCAGGTACTCATCCTTGTGTTTCGTGAAGACGTCTTGGCGCCAACCCATAGCAATGTAGTCAGCATCCAATGGCAGGGCTCGTACTTGACCATCAAAACTCACTGCATGTCTGGAAGCCTGGTTGATATCCATGAATTGGATGACATCGTCGTTTTCCTTCACAAAAGGGCTCAAGCTGAGCAACCCCTGGTAGACAGGGGGCAACCAGGGCGCTTGAACTATGTACGCATCGTAAATCCCTTGACCGGCAGACTCATCATAATTCTCACCCAAATCATCAATTAATGCCTGAGCCATTCCGTCTTCCCCCTCGGCCAGGTATTGTAATCGAACATTGGCGCCGGTACATTTCTGAAATTCGTCAATTCGCGGAATCCACGTGGCCGATTCTTCAAACGCGAGGAGGTTCGCATTCACGCCGCTGTGTACGCAACACTTGTCAGCGAGGTACGTGGATCCATAGAGGGTACACCAATACTCGCAGTAAGTGGCGTTGCTACGATCGCAGCCTTCGACGACAATGTCGTTGGAGGCGCATATGTCAGTGGAGGACTCGGCAGATGAAGTTGAGGAATCTTGTGCGCGGATTGCTGTTGAAAGGAAGATGATAGCTGACAGTGCTAGTATCTTAGAGGGACTGGTCATGCTGCTTAGAGAATTGAAATGGTGGTGTGTCAGAGTACAGATGATGGGAGTTTTTTGCATATGCTAACAGACGTATAACGTGTCACAGTTTTGATACTATGACCAATAATATTATATAGTACTCCTACTATACTTAGTAGTATGATACACAACCAATATGGTATGTACCATCGTGTCGTTCCAAATATAGTATAGCCAGCAGCTGGTCTGTCGTCATGCTGACATAAGATGAGAATAGAATTCCAACAGGTCCCGAATTATGTATCACTGATACGCTCAGAAAAGTTCATTCCTATTAATATGAGGTCTTATTCCCACCAAAAAGCGGAGTTACTCATACTAGAGGTGATGGCGTTAATTCTCCGCTTTTCCGGGATTATGTTCGCAGTCCTGCTGGAAGGCGCGTTCTAATTTCAAGTCAGATCCGACTTTGCGAAAAAATTAAACCTCTAATGGTCCGACGGGTAGCAGTGCAATATGTTAACATTATTTTTTGTATTGAACTTTTTC
>JALLAW010001122.1:0-10026 GCA_036939535.1 Cyclotella kingstonii | reverse complement strand
TCATTTTTTCTGAAATCCCTGTATGCATAATGATAGTTTTCACATTGCTCTTACTTTGGCAATCATATTTGGATGTTTGCTACTCTTTATTTTTTTGTGACACACTCACAAGAATTTTCGTCAAACATTACATGATTGGAGTCTAAGATGAGTGGGCTCATAAGCTTAACTACCCGTTTACATAATGTGAGCTAAAACTATGCATATCATCAGCTCAACCCACAGTTTGTGACAATATTTATACTGACACAATATACATACTGTTACTAACATAAACCTCAGCTGTCTAATTCCGATTATTTATGTCTGATGTATACTGTGTGGGGGAGAAATGCTCTACTCAGGAGGAGACAACATATAACCTATTTGAAGCAAATACACTGTATTTGTCTGTCAATAGTCCCCAGAAAATGTACACAACTTCAGCTCCACTTTTTAGTTGTGTGTAGGCCCCTTGTATGGTGAGGAATAATCTGGGACACTTACCTAAATAACATGAGAATGAAAAAAAATCCACTCTAACTTAATATGCCATTAGATTCTTGCAAGAACTACTACTGTAGGAATTCAATAACTCAATCATTTTCTTCTAACAAAGAATGTATTCAATGTTTTCAGAAAGCCCTTGTAAAGCGCTTTCAAATTATGCATACATATTCTACATCCGATGGAGTACACTTGGTTTCCAACAGCGAAAACTCTTAGCGGCTCTAATTCAATATTGGCATGCACAAATTAAATATGAGATTAAAGGTGTTATAATCAAAACTCATGTATTTATATGTTGTAACGCAGTTGTGTAGAAATTGAGGAAACAAGCAACTTCAACAAAGTGTTCTCAAAAATCGAGAGTATTGACAGATAAATACAATATTTATTAGAACAAATATGCCAGTGAAAATCATACATATATTCAACAGGGCAGACACAAATATTTTCCCAGTTCTCTATTATCTTTATTGGAAGTTATTGATCCAACATCACTGAAGATTTCACACGTGAAAGGCAAATATGATGCAGTATGCATAATGCACATCATCTCTGTTGAATATGCATATGATTTCCATTTGCACATGCATCCTACTATGTAAAGCTTTCAAATATTTTGCTGTGTGGTGAAGGAGCATCTCAGATGGAAATAGAGAAAATTAACCTAGATAGAAATACCTACTCTCTTAGATACCCATAAAATATAGAGCTCATGAAATACTTCTCTTTTCATTGTCCATCATTACCCTTTTCAACTAAGTTTTAATGATTCTACAGAAAAGGCTCCATGCAGAAGAAGATCCGTCTAGTGATCTAAAAAGCAAAATTCCAAAAAATGTGTGATGGCTTATGAAAAGTCATTTCTTCAAGGTATAGTCACCTCTTTGTTAATTTATTTCTTTTAAATTATGCAATACTATATAGATAATTGTGCACTGAATACTTAATAAACATATCAATTATTTCTGCACCAGCAAGTTATGGCTGCGACAATAAGTGACACTATTAAGGCAGATGAAATTGTGAATCAGTTACTTATCTAGATGATTACTAAAACTATTAGTCACAAACATAACTTTAAAATCCTTAAATGTCTTTATTTCATAATACCTAGTATGCTGATAAGCATCACATTCATAATGCAGCCAGACGATCAGGGTCTGAGACATCCTTTCAGCTGAGATAGGTATATTGTCTTCTGGTTATGAAAATTTTTACCCTTAATATGACTGTGAGTAAGACTGGTGGTACAACTGTTAGGTAGCTCCTGAAGTTCGATCATTTTTTGTAAGGACTGATGTTGAGGTGAGTGTTGTTAGGTAAGGAAGTCCTACCATCTGCGAATAAAATCTCAACTGTTTTCTTCTTCTTCTTTTAACATGTTCCTTACCCAATGAATTTCTTATCAATTGATTTTGTTATTTCAGGCTAGACAGTATTGGCGCCTTCTGCCATAGAATTGTCCGTTTGCAGCAGTGATATACTACCACTTAGCATTGATAAACATCCTTCCTGCACAGCCTCCACTGTAGATGACATAATGGATTTCATAATTTGGGCCACGTTTAACACAGGGTAATTGTCTGGGAGATGAGGCATCTTTTAGCAGATGAAAAATCCCCCCCCCCCCTCAACACTGCTACAGCCATCTCACTCGTTAAGATACCCCACATCATGCTGCTTGTCTGGTCAGTAAGGATTGCTCCCTCTTGTGTTGTGCAGAATTGTTATCATTGTTCACCCTTCCTAATGTTTCTTGCGCTGCTTTTGCTGCTTGGTTGCAATCGCACTTAGAGCTACCAAATTGGTGGGTTAGACTGCACTAGAGTAGTAAAATAGGGTTTCTTACTATCTTCTTTTTCCCCTTTTTCCTCTCTTCTACAAATTGACATTTTTCTACATAAACTGGGATTGTATTGAGATTTTGAAAATCTTATGGCTTTGTCAGTTCCCAACATTGAACTGTACCCTCGCCCTTGTTTTGTAACCTTGCATTGATGAATGAACTTTTCCTTTATTTAAGTCTATCTCATTGGTACGTCCTATTTATTTTGATCCTGTCCCATCCATTTTCATGCCATAATATCTTGAATCACCAACAATTGCTTTACACTGTTTCTATTTGAATACTTTGCACCAAAATCATCAAAGGTTTTCTAAAAAATCAAATCTTCATAATTAGCAATTATTAACAGAATTCATTTTCTATGTCATTGAACCACATCCATAGTAATCCAACGAAATAGAGTTATACTTCATCATATAATGTTTCAATAACAAAGCGATGTGTAAGTTGTAATTATTAATACGATACATGATATTTGTTTTAATTGAACAGAGACTCCATCATATTTTACACTAATTTTATAAATTACGTTTATTAAACCATAAAATATATAAAACGAATAAGCATATGTTTGAAATATATATAGCATTCTGTAGTCATTACTTATCAACGAAATACTGGATTTCTTTAATTCAATTTCACATGAGATTATTGTCTAATATATGTAAAATTGGAATGGAGTTTGTAGAACAGCTCCTATACGCCCTCTTAACAAACAGATTGCTTCATATATGTTATATCTATCAATGGAACCATCCTGTATGGATATTATTCCTCAATGTACATATGGACTCATTTTATTTATAGCGTCCATATATAAATAATTCAAATGAAAATTAAGCATTAGTCTCTCATAGATATCAATAATGATCGTCAGAGTAAACAATGCGTATACCATCAGAGCGTAATGAATCATTTGCACAAATAATCCTAATGATTCAAATAAAGTTTCTCCCAAAAATGAAAATCACTTGACTTCCAATCACAGTCAATTGAGGGTTGTAGCACTCAAAATTTCTTATGATATAGAGCACCAAAATGCACATCCTCCTCATTTGGTGTGATTGAAATTATTCCAAGCTGTAAAATCCAAGCAGTCATTGCCATCCCTGTAAACTCAGCCCAAATATAATTTCTTCGTGCTCTCTTAAAAAATGATGTTACTTTTGCGTAGCAATTTATTTTATTTTTTAAGGACAGTGATTAGCTGATCAATACACATTAATGAACTCTTTTTTTGAATGAGATATTCATTAAATGTGTAAATTCATTGATTTGTTCCAGTATTACAACTTGTTTCACCTAATGTAAAGTACAATACTGCATAATAATCAGTAAGCTAATATCATTATTAGAATTAATAAATAATATCATATGTCTTACCTGATAGCGTAACAGTGTTATAGAAACATTTGTCATCACCTTCTGCAATTATTAGTTCGAATATTCCCAGTCCCTTGTCTTGGATAGGAGAGGCAACTGTTGTTGCGTTAGGTACAATGAGGGAATGATCAACTGTAGCTTCGACTGGAGATATAACCTTTCTTCATTGGAGTCTTCAATCGCTACTGCATCAATATCAGGTTGAACTCGTGGTGAGGTGTATGGAAGATTTTTTGCATATTTTTTACGCTATTTTACTTCCTTCTTACATGATCAACTGCAATCTCTAGACTACTCTTGAACCTCTCATAAACCTTTTGTCTACCTGGTATCTTTGGAGCACTCCATTTCGGCAGTATGATAGCTTATTTTCTTTCACACCAATAATCAATGTATTTTTAATGCTGTCCATTGTTGAGTCATCTTCGGCTCATATATTTTGAGTATTGCAGACACTAGTATTGTCTAATGCAACAAAATGGCATTAATTCAACAAGGCTAATGGTTGTATCTCCCTTGCACCATCTTGTTAAAAAGTTAATGTTATGCTAATTTTAATTACACACATATATACATTATTATCTGCAAGGATTGAGTAACTTCCTTTTGATTTGCATTATGGTTTTTTAGCTGGATTGTTTGTATTGGTTGGATCGTTTCTATCAGTAGCATCTGCATTGGCAACATCGGTTGTATTGGCATCATCGACTCTAACAGCTGCATTGGCTGCATCAGCTTGATGAGATACATTGGAGGCATATCCATTATCTTTTACAATAGATGAGAGGTGATTGTATTATTTGTAATTGTTGAAAATTGTGATAATGAGTAAGAATTTAGCGGCTTTAGTGACACATGGCACATTTTTGTATATGTATTGTTGGTTAAAGGTGAGTACTGTTAACAGTTTTCACTCACTTATGCTCTGTCTTTATTTTTGACTGTTTTGATGGCATGTTTGTCTGAGGAGAAATGGAGATCAGATTACTCTCTTTATGAACAATTAGAGAATAGATGATGGCCATGAGAATCATGTATCTTTTGATGTACACAATTTGAAATTTTTAAAGCAAATTTTTAACACTAATTACCATCTTTGTTAGTAATGTAAGTTATTCATTTAGATGCATTACCATAGGTGTATGAGTAAAAACAGTTTTACAAGATGGCTCAGGCTATAGACACATTTTATTATATCCCAATTTTACATAACAATCAAAGAACAGTGCTGATTAATTTGAATTTAATGAGGTATTCTATGAAAAGTTATTTATGCCACTGCAATCTATTCAATTTTTTGATATCGAGATTTGTTGATGATCCCATGTAACAATGTGGTATTCCGCCATGTAAAAATGTTGGTTAATATTACCAAGAAATGACAACCCCTGAAATACATGATATTTTTCAGTTTTTCCTTAAATGAAATGATTCACTCATATCAAACTCTACCATACCATACTTCACGATACAAAACTTTACCAGGAACGAAATATAGTACCACTCCAGATTTTTTGGATGATTACTATTTTTGAAGCCATAACTTTCTTACTGTCATTGATGTGTAAACAAACTTTTTATTGAAGTAATTACTTTTTTCACATGCTATTCAATCAAAGTGATCTGAGGCTGCCGTTCTTGGTAATAAACAAGTTATGCATTAAGATACCTTAACATTTTCATCCTCTACTGGAAATCCATTTGATGAGAGGTGATTTTGGCAAAGCTTGCACACCATTTGCATTTTCTGAGGAATCCAATGGCAGATTGGTTGGTCAGTTGATTGCCAGAGTTACTCCTCGATTCAAAAGCTGCTTACAAATGTAGCTTGAGTGAGAAAAATGTGTTGAGTTTACCCATTGTTGGGTTTAGGTAGTACCTTCTCCTCAATTGAGGTTCCTTTTGCTCTCTAACTTTATGTCATACTACCTAATTCTTTTAAAGCTAGAACATGTTGCCTCTAAAATTAGTTTTTCCAGTAGATTTGGTAAAGATTAATTTGTGTCTTACGGACATTACACATTGTTCTTTGAATTTTGTTTGGACATGGTAGACCTTGAGAACATAGGTAAGACAGAGGAGGGGGGGAAGACACTGCCTCTCTAGACAAATTTTGGTCAAACTGAAAGACGTATGGTACATAGGAACCGTATGTGGGAGGTGACCCTACCCATAGGTAGACGAAACTGATCATTCTAAAATAATCCTGAGTGTAATTCCTCGGTAGGTGATATTTTTAGTGCACGGTCTTTCTCTCTCTCTAGAGAGAGAGAGAGAAAGAGAAGACGTGCGACACATAAACATTCATTGGTGGATGATGAGGAGTTGATGAGATATCATTCCAATTCCATACACCAATTGCATCAACTGCTGAATATCAGTACGTCGTCTTCATTGCATATTTATACCCTCAAGCATTGAAAAGAGAAAGGGCGCAAACATGAACTCTGAAATTTCCTCTGCATTTGCAATAATTTCTTTTTTTGCTCTCGGCATAGAACGCCTCCTCTACGCGTATTGCTTCATCTACACTGATCATTTTAAGAAATCTGTCGACCAGAAGAAAATTCCTGGCCTCTCCTCCGTTCCTGATGACGGAATTTATTGGCGATGCATGCAAAGGCTTGGAATGTACATCAAAGTTTTTCAATTCGGAGTATGTTCTTACGACTTACTCGTCCTAGACCGTGAAAATGTTGTGAACAATCTCTTCAAGGGGGGTATGTTATCAACGTACCAGCTTACTGCTCAGCTTGCCCTCGGGATGGGACTTCTCTTTGTTGGTCAAGTCTTAAACTATGCCACATTTGAGGCACTCGGTGCCAAGGGAGTGTACTATGGGTACGAATTCGGGTACCCCGTTGCGCGAGTTTCCTGCTTCCCATACAATCTTAACATAAATGACCCCCAATATTGGGGAGTTCTACTTAGTGTATTTGGAGTCTATTTAGCTGTTGGGGCAAGTAGTTTCGCTATCCCAATGATGGAACTCTTTTGGTATGGTATGAGTATGAAGGTGTTTGAGAATGAACGGGGTAGGCGATGGGTTCGTGCTCTTAGTGGCTCTGTCAAGGGAAAGTCATCATGAAGTCAAATCAAAAATAGTGTTGTTTTCGTATATTTAACTGGTAAGTCGGCTATGAGCTAGTTTCCATGAGGAGATATTTACCGGTGATGAGTATAGGTGATAATAATCATTTGCTATAAAAAGTGATGCTAGCACACCTGCTGTAGTTGTATCAAAAATGCAGCAATCTGTTGTTTCTACATAAGTTTCATGGGCTGCATATGATGTATGTTTTTAGATGCTCCTTCATGCGTAACAAATCTCATAAAAATAGCAATCTCATAAGTCAGGAAAACAAAGCATAACAAATCTCATAAAAATAGCAATCTCATAAGTCAGGAAAAACAAAGCAGAAAAATTAATTTCAATACATCTTTTTTTGCTACCAGCTTAGTACTACATGTTGCACTATATTGTTGTCAACTTGGATTGAATCAGATCAATACCTTTTGGCAATATCTCAGGGTAGAACAATTTTTAATATGAAATGAAAAAGACCACAAGATTAAGTGGGGGAATCTCTTCCATTACATGAAAAACTACTTTCACCACAATTTGTGATCCTAAGCATTGGTTTTGACTGATCTTGAATAGAAACGTATTGCATAAACTATTATATCGAATGCATCAAAAGAGTCAAGCAAATACAATCACAATGTGTTACTCCTCTAGCCTTTGGTAAACACCAGATATTTTGATCACACTTGAGCCTTAGGAACATAATAGTTTGCCTTTTAGCTGTTGTCAGAAATAAGATTAATCTTGCTTTCTTTGATTTTTATTCAAGAGCTGATGCCTCACTTCACTATTATAATAAGTGTTATTCTACTAGATTTTATATTGGATGTTCATTACCTGTAAGAAAATTGTCACTAACCAAATGTAAGATTTCAAATAAATACAAAAACTCCATAATACTTTATTTTCACTACATCTATTACAAGGAGAGTGAAGTTCTTGACCAAAATGAGAAGGGCTTTAAGTGTATTGCAGTGGAATACTTCATCTCAAATGCATTTAGAATATTAGAATTAAATCTATTAATGTTTACAGTCAATGACAATTATTTCAGGCCTGTACACAAAGCTTTACCATCATCCAGGAAAATGAGAAATGTAGAATTTTATCATTTCTATTCGATGATATGCAATGCAATAGTGAAGACATGTGGAAAATACTGACCGAATCGCGAAATAATCAAAGTTTTACTTACTTCAAAATGTTACAAGTGTTCATTTGATGAGTATTTATGATGAAAGTTTTGTAGTATGACTTCCATTTCAAATGACTTTCTCAAATTCTTATAATTGAGAGAACCCTACAACGAGAAAGACTGGATGCATCCAGCCTTCACAAAGTCGTCAAAGATTTACATTGATAGTGTTTCTAACGTGTGACTGAAAATTGCCACAATGGAGTTAGCAATCAACAATTCACAAAAAGTACAATAAAAACAATATTTATGTTGCTATAGTTGGTGATGTAACCTGATCCAATAGGAAAGAGGACCCTTGCCAATGATCCAGCTGAAGCAAAATACCCTTGTAATGTACCTTGAGGTCGTCTTCCAACGACTAAAAACACCAAAAACAAAAACTTGATGAGCCCGCTTGATTCAAATATATAAACAGCTAGAACTCACTAACCTTTCGAAAATAATCCTATCACAGCAGTATGACCAATGGGATATCCAATTCCGTAAATCATAAACATACCTACAAAGTAATGGATCCATGAGTTATTTCCACCATCTTGAACACTGACCAATGGGGCAAAGCTAATAATACCCAATGTACAGATAGAGATACCAACTAAGATCATTTGGATATCAGAGAAGACACGTCCCAACCATCCCATGCTAAGAAGAGCAATTACACCAATCAAACCATTGATTGAAACAATTAATCCTGCAACCATTGGTGTGAGATCAAAGTGGGATTGGGCAAAATGGATACCCATTGTTTCAAATGCGCCAATCGTTCCTTTGGTCGACACATTCAGTAGCATGCATCCTATAAGAGCTGCAGTATATACTGTAACTCCAAGGCATGTCATCCTATCGGCCAATTCATCACGCTCAGAAATTCGAGAACATTTTTTCCTCCCTTTTGGTTTTTGGCGGTACTCTGAGTGAAAGCATGACAACAGGAAAAGAAGAGTAATTGCACAAAGGAATGCCATAAAATAAGATGGTGCTGAAAATCGGTCTAATACAAAATATCTGGATAGAAGATAATAGTGTTGGTTACACAGTTTGACAACGAATCGAACATACAATTACACGAAAACTGCTCACCCCATCTCATATCTTTTACTTTGAAGCAGCCATATGAAAAATGATCCAAACATTGGTGTGACGGTGAAGCCTCCATATTGAACTGCCGTCAATAATCCAATGTATTTCGTGCGTTCTTTCGTAGCAGTAATGTCAGCGACATAAGAGCGTGTCACTCCAAGTGTGGCACTTCCGATCCCTATTATAACCTGCGAAAACACCAAAAAGTACAGACTCCCAACACGATAGACGAAAGCAAATGAAAGACAGCCTAAAAGTGCAATCGATGTACTTGAAATAAGTGTCCTCGAATATCCATATTTAATAGACAATTTTCCTAGAATAGGAGATGCAATGATCCGACCCACAGAGAAAGAAGCCACGGCATATCCGAGCCAAATCGCATTGCCGCCTAACTCTTGAACAAGTGGCCACATAACTGGAAATAAAATACCCCTGTTCATGTCGCCAATAAGAACAACGCAACAAATTATGAGGAACCCAGTCTGATCGGCCAGACCTTCCGAAGTTGCACTGGATAACGCAATAGAAACAGAGTCACTGCTGGTAAATGGAGCTCGTTCATCATTGTCCATGGCGAAATATTTCCCACCATCTTGTTCCCATTCCAAAATTTCAGGAGTTTTGGAAAAAGAAGAGGGCGTCATATCGACCATGGATAAGTTAGTATTGGTGGGAGAGTCGAGACTGCTCTTGTTAGGAGATTCCTTTCCTAAGAGATGATGACTCAACATGGTTGATGTTGGCTGATGTGTGCCACTAGCTAATTGATAAATATCCCTTTGAAATGTGTGAGATTTAATGAATATTAGACTGAATTCAGTTGTCAGCACTAGAGAGGAGCATCTCCGCAACAGCAAAATGGGACATAAAGGTCTCTTTTGTCTACCAGTCTTGATTTTTATTGTTGTCACTTTCGTTATAAAAAAAAGCAAAAAAAGCCAA
>JALLAW010001121.1:0-10076 GCA_036939535.1 Cyclotella kingstonii | reverse complement strand
GGGTCTACTGGAGTCGTGTAGAAAATGCAACTGGAGTTGCATATTCCAGTTGCATATTCCAGTTGCATTTTTGTCACATACCCCTATAATAATAATCTAGATACTTATTTGGTACAGCAAGCATTGAGTACTGGCTAGAATCTTAAGTAGCAATTCTTAGCATGATGTATCGTTTTGTTCTGACAGATGTGGGATAGCACTTCCTCTTGTCACAAAGTTATAATGTAGTTATCAGCTCACTTTTGAGAAAAGTCATGCTACAATAAAAAATCAAGTAGTACAGTAACTCATAGATTGTATTCACTATGCATACCCTTCTAAGTTTGCAGAAAACACATCACTGTGGCTATTGATAGGGGTGATTTTCACCAATAAATTGTAGCTCACACCCTGGGTCAATCAGTTTGCAAATTTCAGCACAATAAAAACACTCACTGTTGCATAATACAGGTGTGAATGTTCCTTTCTATCAAAATTCTACATGCACATCATCTATACCTCTCAGTAACTTTTAGCTCATAACCTAATATCAGTCTCCATTTTACCAGTGGTGCACTAAGTGAGGCCAGCAAACAAAACAACTTCAAGCATTGATATGCATGATGAAAAATGGAACACAGAGTGGCGTTCTATGATAAATGTAGTAAAGAAAGCACAAACAAGTTTTCTCATGCCCAAATGATGCAAGCAGTTCTCTTCTAACTTAGTTGTGAAAGTGAGCAGTGAGAAAACTTTGGCCAATGGCCATTTAAGAACTATTTGCCTCTGATGCAGTAGTTTTGCCTTTTGTTGAAAGGGCAATAGTAATAAAAAATATTTCAAAGAAATATTCCATATATTTATATCATTTTCAGTTTTCTCATGGTGCACATATAAAAGAGATTTCCTGTTGTGCTTCAGTGTCTATGATCTATTCCCAAAGGGTGCTTTTACTTTTGTTTTCACTGATTTGGATGGGTTTCCATGAATAGCTTGAGCACCTAGAGGGCATCACAAATGCCTGCCAATAAATGTATTGTGATTGGCTGGGGGGATAATTTGAGGTGAAGTATGTGATAAAGAAAGCAGAAACTAGTTTTCTTATGCCCAAATGATGCAAGCAGTTCTCTTCTAACTTAGTTATGAAAGTGAGCAGTAAGAATACTTTGGCTGGAAGCCATTTAAGAACTCTTCACCTCTGATGTAGCAGTTTAGCCTGTTGTTGAAAGTGGAAGTAACAAAAAATGCTTCAAAGATGTATTCCATTTCTATTTCATTTCAGTTTTGTCTTAGCATGCATATCAAAGAGTTTCCTGTTGTCCTTCAGTGTCTATGATCTCTTCCCAAAGGATGCTTTTACTTTTGTTTTCACTGATTTGGTTGGGTTTCCAAGAATAGCTTGAGCACCTAAAGGGCGTCGTAAATGCCTTCCAATAAATGTATTGTGATTAGCTGGTTGGTTAACTTGAGGTGAAGGGTCTGAGGTAGACTCTTGTTTTTCATCTTCAACATGACTGCTTACAGAGTTATGAACCACCATTCGACGGAATTTCCCTAGACCACTACTAGCTCCACTTTTGAAGACTTCATGAATGAGATATAATAAAAACTTCTGACTCAAATAAGCCCAAGAACCAATTTTGTAAGCTTTTGAATAAGCTGGAACACATATTTCAAAGGACGTTTGAGGCAGCCTTCTAAAACCTCCAAGTGAAACCTCAACATTGATATCACCAACGCGCCACACTTTGATAAAGACTATTTCAGACTTCACAGCGTTCCCTCCAAGGTCCGAAGAGTCATATCCTTCCTGGTGCTGTTCTGTTAATGGAGATGCTTTTCCTCCAACCAACAATGTCTTACGGTTAGTCTGCTTTGGTGTGCTATCAGCTCGTGTCGAAAGTGTATCAATTGAGCCAGTTGTTTCAGTAATGATAGATTCCGCATCAATATCAGCCATATCATCATCCCCAATAAAAAAGTATGAAACAAAGAGCCTTGACAAGCTCTTGGAGATTTGCACAATCAGTGTATGAGGGATACCTGGAAAAACATTTACCTCAACATGAGAATATAAAGTGATTCCTTCAACAATGCGAGGTAATGTTTCAACTCTTATAATCGCTGCACGTTCTTTTCCAGTGTGTGGGCCAGTTTTGCAACCAAGTGCACCAATGTTAGTGGATCTGCAGCATCTCCAAGCACCGGACTCAAACGTTTCCGTGTGAAAGGAACATGAGTTTAGATCATTTTGGGAATGATCAAACATCTTGCCACAGCGCTGACATGGACTTCTCTCATCAATTACTGACTTGAGAACCGAGGTTGGATCTGTAAAACAAATGGAGTCAGGTCCAGGTTTAGATGATGAAATTCGTACATCTTCCAGCCCGAATTGAGACGAAACTGAGCCATCAGGAGAGTAATCATGCTGCCCGAAAAATCCCGTAAAAGCGATTTCTACATCATCGATTTCATCTTGAGACTGTATGCACCATTTTAATTTTTTTAATCTATAAGAAATTCGACGAGTTATCGTGTCCCCACTGAGAGCATGCCTATCCTCAAGATCCCTGAGCAAGCTCATCGCCGAAGATTTTAGCATGTCACGTCCTTTTCTTCCACGATTCTTTACACCACCTGCTAGAATTTCTTCCATTTCAGTCACCGCAACACTACTGATTTTATCTGAAGGCTTCCTAGAATGTGCGGCTTCATCTCCAAAACTTCGGTGACGTCGAGAAGGTTTGGGTGGTTCTAACAGAACACTGCGAATAATATCAATCGTTGTTTTGAATTGATAACTATCAAGTTTAAAATGAAGTAAGTCTATCTTCAACTCAACATTGTCAACAGCAGCTTCATTTTGTTTCACCACAAGACCTTCATCTATAAAAAAAATTAATTCCTCAGTTGAATAATGAATAGGAGGACGGTGAAAAAGTTGTCTTGATTTGAATGTGAATTTACTTAGAGTTGGGTGAAGTATGCCAGTTTTCAAAAAAGACAAAGGTTCATGGTGACGCAAGTTCTGCGGGTATATGTAAGCGTGGTCCTCACTGATGGTTGAATCCTTCGTGACAACAGATGGCGGAGTAGAAACGTTGCTTGTCGTAGTTGTTTCGTCATAGTGTGCGTCAATCCCAAATTTGTCTTTTAGAACTATATTGATATCTTCATTTGCTAGAACATCACATGGTTCGCACACCTCAAGCCAAGGAAGGCCGGCATTGATGTCGACCAGAGTATTAAGTGCATATGCCTCCATGTTAGTTAACGTATAGGCCTGCTCTAATTTCTCATGAATAATTTGAATAAAGAGCACTTGCAATGTTAACGAGAAATCGAACGCATAGGTGAATCGGTTCTATTTCAGTCTCACCAGTTTTTCTTATTAGATCAGAAGGAGATATACTTCTAGTACCACTTTCACAGGTAGTGATGAAACGAATAAACTCACGACCTTCAATGTGTGCACTCTCCATTGCGAGTATGATACTTCCACCAGTGCTTTTACTATGCAGTTGGATCTGTGGGTTAGAAAAGTGAACATCAAATGTAGGTATCGTTGCATTCTCTTTGATCCCGCCTCTTTGCTCAGGATCATGATTATAAGTTACTTTATTGGAACTACTTTCGGTCAGCTCTAAGTCAAAACTTGAATCACGATGAAGCAAGTATTCTAAATTTGATTCTCGCCCAGTGAAACGAGTTTTCATTAAAGAAGGCGTCATTTCAAGTCCCTCTTCGGTAAGTTTGATTTGAGCCATTGAAGGAGTGTTCTGTGCAAAAGGCTGTGATGGAGAGGTAGACTTTTTAGTAAGGACATGAGATTGACGAATTTGACTATTCATGTATCCTATTGTAAAAAGCAAATCCTGAGAGATTGCCATGAGATTGTCTCTGATGTCGAGCGTCCATAACAACTTCAATCTTGATACGAGAATACTCCATGTTTTTTCATGTACAAAGCGTTGGTCTTTACAAGTGCCGTCACTTGTTGCATTTTCGTGACAATGGTGAGTGTGATGAGATTTCGCCAAAATTTTCTCAAGAGATTTGTTCTGAATATCAATTTGTCCTGCGATAACAACGTAGTCAAGCTCTTTGATATTGGAGGATATATCATGCAACTTCATGAAAGGAAAGGACTTAGAATCCTTATCGGAAAGAGGTGTCAGATGGTCCAGGTCGACTCTCTCATTTTCCGCACCACCGAAAACACGAGCCATTGTTTCAATCTCAATCATACCATGATTCGTTTGGCTCTGATCTTCCACATTATCATCAAATTTGCTAACATCTAGTAGGGCTGCTTTTAGAGGTCCTTCAATTGTCAGTTCTGTGTCACCGGTGGCTGACGACGCATATTTGATTTGTTTTACAAACAGACATAGACCCTGAGGTCCTTCCATATCATAACAGTGAACTACCTCTTTACCAGAAAACCATGTTGCCAACTTAAATCTATTCACTTTACCGTTTATAGCAACATTTCTGCACGGAGGAAACACTTCAGATTTATCATTACCTGGATTAGTAGAAGATGCGACAGTTGGATTCAAATGGGTCAACCATGGAAGCACGTCTATTCGTAGAACCAACCAGTTTCCTATCAAATCATCACCGGCTAGACTGAAGTCAAAATTAATCGATGTACCGTCACTTCGAAAAACATCGAACTTATCATTGCAAGAACTCTGACATTGCATAAAATGATTTAAATACGGGGAGTGATGCGCACAGCTGGCGGTCTTCGGTTGCAGCATTTTCCATTTGAATTTAATCTCTGTCTTTATTTTTGGCAAGTAGATAAAAGGATGCCTCCCTTTACCAACTGAGCAATCAGCTTCATGCGGGAAGTGAGGCGTTTTCCTTGCTTGCCTTTTGGAAGGGTGTAAGGACATGTCATATGCTGTACCCGGTATGGAAACATTAAGATCAGCTGCATCGATAATGAAGGAACCTAAATCATAATGTATTGACCAATTTTGGCAAGTGAGAATAATTGAGTGATCACATAAAAGGTGTGAATCAAGTAGCCATTGTACTGAGAGCTCATTAGAAAAAACACTACATTTCCCGTGAAGAAAAAATCTGGTAATGTCCCACCAAGCTGTTAGGGTAGGATGTTCTTACAAAAAAGGTTATGGTAGAAGATGTTTCATTTGATTAAGGTTCCAACGCTGAAAGAAATTAGCATTTCATGGTCGAATATAACATTATTTTGTATGAAAGCAAGCACTAATCACCTTGATTACTTTGGAGCTTCGACGGGGGAGGCAGCAATCTCTTCACACATGCCATTAAAATGGGAATAGAGGGATTCATGACTGAGCCATATGTTGCCTTGAATACTCTACAACTCAACTCACAATCCGCATAAACTTTGACAGGGATTCCATTAGATTGCAATGATACACCATAGCGACAGTAGCAACGACCCCTTTCTGAACTTCCATTTCCTAATCCTGAATCATGATGACACAAGATCAAAGAATCAATTGTTCGTCCGGCTGTGACTCCTGGAGTAGTTGGACTTAACCCTGTCATGTAAAGTAACCCGACAGCTTTCAAGTGTTTACAGCAGATTAATGGAGTAATAAGATTCAGTGGTGTAAGTGTTGCAACGACGTGATCAATGTTCAAGTGTATCATTCCTCCTTGAATTGAAGGTCCGTATGTATACACATTTGACTTATCTTCGTCTAATAGACTCAACTGGGACTGAGTCCATTCAGGTGGCGTATTCCGTTCTATCGAGAGATTAATGGACTCGAAATAAACCCGCGCAACATCATACAAATTCATTCTATCGCTCGACATCAGAGTGGCGGTTGAATTATTTTTCCAACAAGGGTCATTTTCTAACAAAGAAATGTCGACAAAACGAAACTTGCAAGTGATAGACATTATTTGATAGATTTTCTCTCGCTTTGATCGAATGTTTCTTAGACTATCTAGACCAATATCTACAGACCTAGGAGTCAACAGCATATCATCCATGACTTGACCTAAATGGAGGGTCGGAAGAAATTTCGCCCTGCATGAGCCAAACTTAACATCAAAGATTTCCTTCAATGGATTTCCTTCATGATCAGTGACTATGTCATCAAAGACATCGCGCCTCGACGATTTTTTCTTGACATATTGAGAAACTTCATCGTGAAGAGCATGTCTAGTGAAATTCTCCAGCGAAAGACCGTTAAATACGAAAATAGGGGTTGTGATATCATTCAACATGACAACGAGACGTGCTGACTCAAGGACTATATTTGGCTTCAGTATTTTGTTCTTTGTGGAATCATGTGTGAGATACTTGGCCATTGCAAGGTTCGCTTTAAAGCCGTTCTCAATAATGATTTGCATCACTGTCTCCACACCAAGAAACATGAATAAATTTGCCATCATATTGGTCTCGAATTGCAGATAAATGCTTGTTTTTTGACATGAATAATACACTTGATTTGGTGAAACGCCAGCTATTAACGACATAAAATAGGAAAATGCGAGTTGCATCCGTTGGTTACAGGACTCTTGTAGCCAATGAAAAATTGGAGACCAAGCAAATCGAGTCGCTGTTGAGCTTTTACGAAACTGAACATTAACAATCTGTGTAATTTCTCCTAATTCGATATTTCTCTTCTCTAAGCGCCACAGTTTACCATTTGCAGATAATATTTTGATTGGACCACTCGTTTTGTATATATCTTTGTAAGCTCGTTCAATCGGCCAATCATCATCTCCACTTCGAACATCACTACAGGGAGAAAAATCACGAACTGGAATGGAAAATAGTGACTTCTCATTTTTCTGATTTGTAAATTCGTAGACATGCAATTCATTGAATGTGATGGCATGCAGTTTCGCCTTTGTTGAAGATATACTCGAAGTTGTACTAAATGTCACGATCACACTATTGGCTCGTCCATAAAAAGATGTTTCAAGGGAAGTGGTAGGTAAAGAATATTCGTTCTTGATGACAGGAAGGGATGAATGAGGGTAAAATGTCACTGAACTCTCGATTTGAAAGATCTCCGCTTCTGTGATGCACCAATTACAACTATCTCCCGAATCAGGTTCAAACAACGCATTCCGAATTGGAAGAACGTCGCAATTTTGAATAAGATCACATGCCTTACATCCAAAAATGACATTAAATCCTGCTTTTTTATGCAAAAGTGACACTCGGACACTACCGTCTTTGAAAAGACTTTTGCCACAGCTTTTGCTTAAAGGTGGTTGTAGTTCAAAAACTGCATCAATAGAAATACAAGAGAGGTTGATTCTATCGACCATTCTTCGCGGTTGACTTCGTTTAATGACTTCGCCACTCGTGGTAAAAACATGAATTTTTCCATTCGTAAGAGTTCGCTTAATTTTTTTTGCTCTACATTGCAAAGACATTGCTGACGCAACAGCAGATTTCACTGCCTTGCTAAACGACGCTAACTGACGCACTAATGTATCATCTACCCGTACTAACAAGCAACCGAGATCGGTGTTGAGGCATCCCATCTCGCCTTCAACACCATCAACTCTAGCGGATTGGAGCGGATTGTTTTCTGAAGGCAATTGCAACATTTTCGTCTTAAAACTCTTTAAAAGGACAACATCTGTAAGAAACTTATCGTAATATTGAAGACTAATCTCTCTAACATCTACCACAAGTGTGGATGGATAGCTTAGGCTAAGGTCTTCCACGCCGCATTTTTCGATCCTTGACGCCTGATGATGCGAGATGTCAGACCCATGCAAATCCACCTGTTTAAATTTCTTCCAATCAACTAATACATGTGATGATGTGAGATAGAGTGCCCCCACTGTGTCCCTTTCTTTGAGGTTGGACCTTGCAAACGCACTATATACACACACGCAACATGCAGCATTCAATTGTACAAACTCTAGTGGTGAACTTCTTTTGGGTTCATTTTTCTTCGAAGGAGGAGAGTCGTCGTCATTGCTTTGTATGTTGTCGCAAGGAAATGAATTAGAGACATCTTGAAAGAGGGATTCCATAATAAGCAGCAAGATATGCATGACTTCAAGGTTAATTGCTACTACACAGCGGTTCGGACAAAGGTTGCCGTCAGATTTATATATGGTCACATTACTTCCTAAAGAAAGTGCGACTTTCCTCTTCAATGATGATTTACTTACTTGAGCAGTAGTATATTGTTCATCTCCAGCAGAACATATATGAACATTTCCAATAGGCAATGTCATTGATGAAACCATGATCTCTCTAAATAAATTTCTTTGAGTGTTTGGAGATACTGGAACTAATTGCTGAAGATACGTTGTGAAGTGAATGTTATCCCAGGAAAGAATTTTGTTATGTCTTCTTCGAACTGAAAAATCTTTGAAGAAAAATCGATCGACAATGAGATGATTGCATGTTATAGACATGCCGAAGCCAAAAAGGTCCATAGTGTTACTCATTACACAGGGGGATTTATAGGATAAAACAGGACGGGAATTATCTTGAAAGGTGGCATTTCCTTGAAAAGTGATACCTTGCACTACAATCCGTTTTTTCAAAAAAGGAAACAAATCAAATTTAATAGACTCCACCTGAATAACCAATGTAATCGATTTAATACACGTCATTGATGTTGACTTAGTGAGAGTTTCGGAGGAGTTCTTTAGATCTTTGACGATTGATGTCTGTTTTGATGATAGCTTATGCTTTTCATTAAAAAATATTGTCAAGGTCAACACAACGTCTTCTAAGCATAATCCTAGCCATGAAGAGACCATTTTATCCGGACTCACTGAACACTCTTGTAGATGAGATGGACCCAAAAATATCTGAGAAGATCTGAGAGCAAGTTGATCAAGCGTTATAGCCTCCACTATGTTTGCAAAAGAATAATCAGAGCCATGATTGCTTCTGTGTGAAAATCTTTCCCTAAGATTGGCACATTTGTTCAAAAATGAACAAACAAAAAAAGATGCTCTGCTCAAAGATTGTGTTTTGCCAATCGTTAATGGTACATCAAAGAATGAAATTCCATGGCTATCCAGATCAAGACCTAGTGTCCTTCTAATAACTCTTTGAAGATTGTGGACTAAAACAAAAACACAAATTGAATAATGAAGCGCTAGTGTTACAAGAACTGGCCAGATATAAAGAGAAAATTTTGAAGAGTCTTGATCACTGCTCTCAATTGAGCAATTTTCGACAAATTTCATAGAATCAGTCAAAACTGTAGGCACTTTTCTACCCTCGAATGGTTGGTTGTCTGAAACATCATCATTATTATTACTCAAATCAATGGTGCAAGTTCGACAATTACAAAATTGTTCCCTATTGTTTTCAAACCTTGATTGGAATGTCATAATTGGATCATTTTCATCATCTTTGTATTGAAGATTCTTTAACGACGGTCTACGAAAAATTTGGATGGCCTTAAGCACCACATGGACTGGCCAAAGCGCAAATATTGTGTGGATCATCGCTGTGCATGGCATGCTGCTGGTAAAAGGCTGAATTTTTAAAATGTTGCAGAATGAAGCCACGATGATGATGGATAGCAAAAACTCAACCGAGAAAAGGGAGATTTGAATGAGGCCGGGGATAGACATTTTTCCTCACTTGCAACTGCTCATACGAAAACTTTATGATGAGATAGTTTAGGCGGACATTTATCGAACTGCTTGAGCTGAGGTACTACATATCGTGGATGAACTGCAACGTGCACCACATAAAGGTTGGAAGGATTGAAATTTAACGTCATCTTGGTCATGCTTTTGGCGTGTAGCAGATTCGAATTTTAAAATAGAGTACTTTTACCGAAAAAAAAAATATTTACTAAAATTTTACTTTGCATATCTGTGACAGGGTTATGAAGAGAGCATAAACTAAAAATCTTTAGAGTGTCGTTTTTGTGTCATTTTCAGGCTGCACTGTCAGGGACACAGTAAAAGTTTAAAAATTTCTATTCACATCTGCTCACATTTTCAGGCAATCTCTCATGAAATCTCACCATGTCCGAATCTGCTCTAGCCCAAGATCTTAACAAATCCTTCATCATGGAGAACTCATTTGAAGAGCTACCCACCAATGTCCCCACTGTCACTCAGCCAGCCATGGA
>JALLAW010001120.1:0-10035 GCA_036939535.1 Cyclotella kingstonii | reverse complement strand
ATTTTTATCTGGAGATGATGGGAACTCTATTTCAGCAACTGCAAGAAACGTATGATGCGCTTCACCAATGTGTAAAAATTCAAGACTTGGAAAATTCAATGTGACTTTCCTGTTTCCATCTAAGACATCACAAGACGAATCAAGAGAATCGTGAGACAAAACCTCATCATCCGACCAACGTCGTTCACTCAATATTGAACCGTCGGGGTTGAATTGTACATCGTAGTGAAGGCCGTGAATTCTTCTGTTCGCGAACTTGCGGTCATCGAAATGAAGTATTGCTTGAACATTCGATTTCCAACGGAGAGAAAATTGAGCTGTAGTTTGATTTTTACAATGATAGTCATTCTGTGGGAACAGTAGGACATCTAGACAAATGAGAGTGCCATCGGAGGTGGCAATCATCAGTAGACGACAATCATCGGAACATGCCATCCGCAGCACTTGCACATTTTCTTCCAACTGCAAACAAAAACTAGCGATAACTTCAATGTATCCACCTGCAATGTGACAATCATTTTCCAGATGTTCATTTTTTTCGTTGTCATCATTGCATGGATTGCTATTCAATATTGGGGGCGACATTCGAACTGCTTCCACAACATCCCTATCTACATTTCCCATTCGAAATGCAATACCACAAATTAATGCTTGTTGAAGAGTTAGAGTTGAAGTGGGCTGATAGGGTACACAAAGTATGTTCCTTCCACGTGGATCAGGATTTTTGGCGTTGTGATTGACATCACTGACAGATCTGGCAGGCAGAGTAATGAAGGGCGTCAGAGACAGTGTCTCCGATAGATTCATTTCATTCCCGTCGAAATCATTCATCATGACAGGCAATGGAGATTGTTTCGGAGTAATGCCACAAGCGAGAACACCGCTCTTGAGAGACTCGGGAGAGATGTTTAATAGTAGAGATTACCTAATTTGATGATAAAATATGATTTAAATAGGAGATAGTACTACTACTATACGTCGCTTGTAAGAGTACTATTCCTGGAACGCGAACCGGCGACGATGGTTGTTGGGCGTACCGGGAATGAAAACTGACAATAAAAAATATCTTTTTATGGTAGAGGGTAAGTACATTTCACACTGCAGAATCTAAAAGGTAATAAACTTTATTGATATAGTACTATACTATATAGTATATTATTATACCTATCATACCTAAGCGCAATCTCTACAATCGACATTACCATATCCTACCACTTTGGAACATTGTGAGATAATTCGTCTCCTCGTTGCCAACTCCTCCTTTCCATCGGAAGGCAATCGGCACTGGGCCTGCCGCCGGTTCGGGTACTCCCCTGCATCACACAAACAGTTCGCCATGAGCGTCGACCAGCATTGGACACAATGACGACAATTGAAGAGAAGCAAGCTGAGTTAGATGCACTTCAGACCGCATTTGACGAATACATTGCTTCGTCGCGAGAACTGGAGGAGGAGTTGGATGCAGAACTCACCAAGTGCCGTAAGTTGGTGTGTACTCATGTCTATCTCATTGATGATGACTTGAATTCAAGTGATGTATGTCTGAGATCAAATAGGTTGTTAGTGTGTTTCTGGATTGGCATCGAATGAGAAATCATTATCAAGGCATTTTTAATTAGTCCCCTGCCTTTACCTCCTTACTCTTTCACTCCTCATCGACTCCTAACAACACCCCACCATTCAACAAACATCACTCTCATTTCTTCAACACCATGTGGAATTTGAAAAATAGAAAATGATCTCAGCAGTGCTGAATCACGCAATGCCGCCCTCGTATCCCAACTCGCCAATGTCACTCCCCAACTAACATCGCTCGAATCCAAAATAGCTACCATAACTACGCAACTCAAATCTGAGACGCAACTTCGAATCGCCGCTGAAAATGCATCTGAAGAAGCAGAGAACAAATTGCGTAAATCAGAAGGTGCATTGGCAGCACTCCGATCAAACGAAGGGCAAAAGTGGAAAGAGGAATGCGAACAAGTGTATGAGCGACTTGCGTTTGTTGAGGATGAGGCTGAAGAATATAGGAGAGAGCTTGAAAGTGAGATGGAAAGGCATCGTGTAGAAATGGAAGAAGTGAAAGGAGATCTATATGTTTTGCGAGAAATGTTGGCGAAGAAGGATGCAGCTTTGATGGATGTGGGAAATTTACAGGACGAAACATTGTGTACTGACAGTATTCAATATAATGGTTGTACAAAAGTTTCCAGTGAATCATTCAATGACACTGAATGTAAAACTCACCAACCAGAAGAGGAATTTGTAACGACTACAGGCCGAGAAGAATACATAACAACATTGGAGGACGAACTTGAACTTGTCACAGAACAGTTGATAGGGGCAGAAAGCAAACTTTCTCAGACTCAAGCAGACTTAGAAGAAGCTTTGAAACAATTGGAGTTCACTAAACATTCTTTGGATAATAAAAGTGATCAGGCGAGAGAGCCGACAGATTTCCCAACGAAACAACAATCTGAAAGAATAGCTGAGTTGGAAGCAATGATTGTAAGTCATCAAGAAGAAAATATATCACTACATAAAAAATTACAACAATTGGAGGACGAAATTGAACTCACAACTGAAGGTAAGATTATTTGAGTGAACTAAAAATAATAATCATATCTAAGTAATTTACAATCCTGACGTCATTTTTGTCTGCTGATTTTGGTCTGCATCTGACTCACGAACCAAAAGAGCTCTTACTAACCAAAGAGGAGCTCAAAGCTGTAGAAGATGATGGACGTGCTCGATCAACTGAATTCGAAATAGAACGGAAACAACTTAAAGATCAGATAACAGCTCTACAAATCCAACTTGAAAAAGGTGCCTCGGATGAAAGATCGAGAGCTATTCAATCGAAATCTTGGGAAGAAGCATTGCTAACGTCTGAAAAGCAAACTGAATTATTGCACGAGCATGTTGCACGACTAGAACTTGCACTGGCCAATTCAAAAACTGATTGTGAATCTCTACAATTAGATCTGAGCGATCTGAAATCAGCCTTTGATGACTCAGTAAATCGATGTAAGCATGAGATAACAGAGGAGTTGCTCGCGACAAAATCGAGAGAGGTAGAAGAGCTCAATGAGCAAGTAAAAAATTTAAATGAGACCAATTCATTATTAACGAATGCACTGAATGAGACTGAAAGTAATTTGAAAAAATGGCAGGCTGAAAATGAACTTGAAAAAAATGAGCAATCTCATACCGCGCCATTCTCTGAACATCTTCGGGATAATGATCGAGTGCAATCTTTGGAGTATGAGTTGAAATTATCCGAGAAACGGGTGGAAGTAGACAAGATCCGTAATTCTCTACAGGAAAAGATTATCCACACCGAAGAGAAGCTTCAAACAGCAGAGATGGAGCTTGAAAGTGCACGATCTAAGTTGCTCGACTCAGCTGAAGGCATGATAGAAGAATCACCCAGGTCATACACTGATAAGTATTCGAGCCGTGTAGAGAGAATCTCTCAACTGCTTTTTGCTCCTAAGCCGCTGATGGCAGCTCAGATGAGTGAATTAGTTCAATCACACATATCATTGAAACAGCCTATAGCATATCAGTTTGGAACTCGTCCACGCTCCTGTTCTCCGACCAACATAGAACGACGAGAAGTAGAAAGAGTAATTTTGATAGATAAAGTGGATCGTTTGAACGATCAAAATCGCATGAGTGCTGGAATGAAAAGTCATTTAGAATCACAGATAAGCCAACTGCAAAAAGAGCTGATCAGTCTTAAAAGCGGCAAAATACAAAGACAACCTGAAGAGAGAGAGCCAAGTTTTGACGCGATGATAATGAACCTTGAGGATAGGGATGTTGACGAAATTTTAAAATGCAATAACCCAACGAGAATCGCAGAAGAATTGCGCGTCATGTCCAAGAAATTGTTCTCTCAGAAGAGTCACAATGCGGAACTACTTACTCGTATTCTCAAGCTACAAGGAAATATCCAGGTATGCTGCCGTATACGCCCGATGTCAATGGATGAATCCCAGAGAGGTTTCCGTGAAGTCGCCCAAGCTCTTAGTGAAACTGAGTTAGGTTGTTTTGATGAACGAACAAAAACGTGGAAGTCCTATGCCTTTGATAAAGTATGGGGACCAGAAAGTAGGCAGAGAGATGTGTTCCAGGATGTGGAACCTATGATTTTAAGCGTAATCGATGGATATAACGCTTGTATCTTTGCGTATGGTCAGGCAAGTCATGATTTAAGTGATTTCTATCATAATTTTTACAGACATTTTTCTTATAAAGACTTATCACTATCGATACCATTGTATTGAAAAAAGACCGGGAGTGGTAAGACATTCACAATGGAAGGTGATAAAGACAGTAAACAATTCGGTATTAGTCAGAGGACCATCTACAAAATATTTCAAATGCTTGAAGATAGGGGTCGCCAACATGAGAACAGTATTCCATCTCAATGTGATGACTCAAATCCTGCTAAGTTTGAATATTCTATTGAAATTGGAATGCTTGAAATTTACAATGACGAAGGTATGTTATGTGTAACTCGGTACAGTTATCCTGAGACTTTTGGTTGATCTCTGACTATAGTCAAACATTGATCAGTTTATGATCTACTTGTCCCAAATGTATCAAAAAATATCAATGGCTCTCTTCATAAGAAGGCTTTGAATATTCGACATAGCTCAGAGAATACGATCGAAGTCCCTGATCTCACAAAGGAGAGAGTCACATCCGTAGCTGAAGTCTTAAATGCTCTAGATCGTGGCAATTCTAATCGTTCCACAGGTTCGACGAATCTCAATGAACGAAGCAGTCGATCGCACATGATTCTTCAAGTGGAAGTTAGTTCAGGTGTAGGTGAAGCAAAACAAAAGGCTAGTCTTTATCTTGTAGACTTGGCTGGGTCGGAACGTGTTCGCAAAAGTGAAGTGGAAGGAAAAGCATTGAAAGAGGCTCAGCATATTAATAAGAGTCTTTCCTCTTTGGGAAACGTGATGGAAGCTTTGGACCAAAAGTCCTCTCATGTGCCTTATCGTGACTCTAAGCTGACATTTTTGCTTCAAAACTCCCTTGGAGGAAACTCAAGGACCATGATGGTCGTCACAATTTGTCCACACAATGATTCCTATGACGAGACGGCTTTTGCTTTAAAATTCGCCACTCGCGTTAGAAGGATAAACCTTGGAACTGCCAATAAAAATGTCACAGCTAAAAATTTAGAAGAGACTATTAAGAATTTGAACTCTCAAATGAATTTACTGTCAAAAGCTAAGGAGCGATCAGAAGGACAGCTTCTCTCCTTAAAACGAGAAAAGGAGCGCATAGAAGACAAACTAGCCAAGGTTTCAGCATCACGAACCAACTCCAAAAATGAAATGCGAACTTTGTCCGCTCTGCGTCAAAGTAACAATGATATCACAAGTCGATGGCAAAAAGAGAAGCTACTCCGGGAAGAGAAAACTACTGAATTAGAACAGTCTCAAGAGGAGGTTAGTCCTATCTTCTACAACATTATATCTAATATCCGAGCTCATGATTTCATTTTCAAAATATATTTTTTCATTAGCTGCGGCGTGTTCATGCAGAACTCACATCATTGAAACGAGACCATGAATCTCTTGCAAAGCAAATAGAAGACAAAGAGAATTTAGTCTTTGAGCTCAAGAGAGATCTTCGGTGTATGAAAGAGAAGCTAAATGAAGAAAAGATAAGACACCGCAAGGTGGAGGTTATGCAATCTCGTATACCGGCACCAATGACAGCACCGACAAGAGGAAGGGAACAAACCCAAAAAGTAATTTCTCAAACATTATCCATTCGGTCAACAAGCTCATCATCTAGATCATTAAAGAGTTCAGATAAGCTTGCGGCGGACATTCTTCCTTACTCATCAAATCCTAATGTAGCTCGTATTCGCGCTCGGATATTGAAGATATTGCAAGAGCATGATCCAACAAAAGTAGTTAAGATTGACGCAGTTATGAAACAATTTGAAGGGAGAGAAACAGAGTTACTTGAAAAAATGATGGCTCGTTATGAGAGCACTGTTAATAGTGACTCAATGTCAAGTACTCCTCCAGCTGATTCAGTGTCAATGATCTCATCGATGGAAGAGAAACCTATTAGTCGTCAGCAGAAAGCGCTTGAAAGGCACATGGCAAGAATCAATAGAAAGAAAACTTTGACTGAACAAGATAAGTGAGAACTTCTATATCGCAATAGCAAAGATTTTTATCAGTATTGGTTACCATAAGTAATAAGTAAAATACTACACTGTTCAAGTTCGTCATCATATTTTGTCACAAAACTATGAACTCATTATAAGAATTAAATAGTTGTCATTATGCAGAGTAGCCTCCAATGAAGTGGTGCAGCATTAAGAATGCTAACCATCATTAGCATAATGATAACTATTCTTCATGGTGAACAAACTGAATGTAACATTATAACTTGTCCAGGGTGATGGAAACATCTGGTAATAATGAATGTGCACTATTAGTTTGTGTGAGCATCATCACCAGGAAAGGCTGAGAGCTATATGTATATGAGTTATTACATTTTATTGTCTGGTGGATCAACACCATTAGGTCTAGTCATGCTATCTTCTTCCTGTCAATCATACAAGGTTGGGATAGTAAAGTTTCTGGGTAATCCAGGACGGAAAACCACAATGCTGAAGTTATGTCTGCAATTCTTCCACCTAGGTCTGTATGTTATTATCATTGTCTTAACATGTTAACATGTTCTCCATTTGTTAGGCACAATTGCAACTCTAGTAATCCTTTGATGTGGCTATGCTGCATTCTAAGTGTAAGTTGGATTGGAACTGACTCAATTTAAGTGCTGTGCCAAAAAATGCAGTGACAATACCAGTTGGAGTAGTATAACATTTAATAAATGCTAGTTAATTAACAATTTTAATAAACAATCACCATGACAGATAATCATCTTCTATTGACCACAGGTATTCCCATCCAAGATGAGATTATCTTTAATGATGGATGAGATTCAGAAAAAAGAAAGGGTATTAGAATTCTAGTCATTGGATACCTTGCAATGTGTTCTATTCCTCTTCATGACCCAAATATTGACTTTTTCTAATGAAACTTGGCAAAATCATTAGAGAATAATGAGATTAGGCCTGAGATACTTCACAAAGTGTTATCTAATGTCACTTCATAGCTTACTAAAAATATTATCCATAATGGAATATTGAACACTCTGATTTTGCCTGAGGTTATGTTGCACTGCCTGCTTTGTTGGCTAAATGGAGAATCATATTTGGACATACATGGCCCTGTAAGCATTAGTGTTTCTACTTTCATGTTTGCCTGTATAAGTGCATGGATGCAATAGTTGAAACAAATGAGCATTTCCTTCCATAAATCAAATTGAATTAATGGCTAGTGATTTTGAAGGCATCAGCTCAATTGGATCAATCTAAGGTTGTGATGCTTCTATGGATGGATTTCTATTTTCAATCATAGTTCCTTCCTCCAAAGAAACAGGTAGTATCAAGGCCCACTTGCCAAGCTTACAGTATTATTGTTCAAGTAGCTTGTGACTATAAAGTCAATTTCTTTATGCTGCACTTACAGCCCCAAAAGCTGTTCCAGAAATTTGTGCTTTTTGTTAGATATCACTCTCCAAACATAGTCAACCTGTTACCTGATTTTTTTGAAATTGGAGATAATGCTTATGTCTTTTCAGTGTAAGTTCTTACTCCATTTTCTAGAGTAGAGAAGAACATAGAAAGTCATGAAGAATTTGAATCAAAATAGCACTTGGAATGATGTTAAGAAAGCCATGTATGCTCAAATCTCCACTTCAAATTAAATTGAAGAATGTAGCTACATAATTTCTGCATACATGAAGAAAAAATGAAGTTGTTCTCCATGACAACTCTAGAGCTAGTATTAGCTGCACTTCTAATATTTCTAAAATGAACTGTGAAGGAAATTCCATTGTTCATAATTTTATAGAAGAAGAACTGAAGCTTGTAATCTTGGATATCCACAATTCAATATTGATAACAGCTGATGACTATACTTGTAGTTGTTCTGCCATACATTTCACATTTTGATTGGCAAAATACACCAAACTTTTTGCCATTATGACAACAACTTTTGTCAATAATATACATAGTTTGTGTATGGTGGCAATTGCAAAATGACAAAGTGATGAGTCTAGTTGTATAGGTTTCATCAATACCACAAAACAGTATGTCAATGTTTCAAAAAATTTGGTACTTATCCAATGAAAAACATTTCGTATGTGATGTTAAAATAATGCAATGTTTCGTGTCATTTGATAATAAATTTTGTCAATATTTTCTATGACACTAATATATATGCATATCTTCCAACATGGTGCTTTGTTATCAAATTAGTAAACAATTATGTGATTATAAACAGTAATACATGCCTAAATTGAATGTTTTTTATATGAAAATTGATAATAGTATTGATGTGTATTACCTTTATTCTTCAAAATCTTTGTGTAGTTCCATCATGTTTATCCATCTATTTATGTGACCAGGGTGCTATGCATATCCTCGAAATGTTGGATCTGACCTTTCCAGGTAGGATTAGATTCCAATTCTGGAGTGGAGATCTGACTTTTGCTACGTCTTCATGCTGGATCTGACCAGTGAGTGGTGTACTTCGAACTCACCTATAATACTAAATATGACTGTGGGTAAATCAGTCAGCATATCTATATGGGGGCCATATACATGGTTGGAAACCATATGCATAAATTAAGCTTTATTTGTATGTAAGTATCTGTATGGGAAAATTCCTTCTATGCATTCTGATGGTGATAGTTTACATATTTTCTTCAAAAAATCCGCATTTGGCCAAACCACAATTTTTTATTTCCCATACTGCAATTATTTTTGGAAACCTGCTATGAATCTAATGATAGTACTCATATTATTCTCACTTTGGTGATCATAGTGTGACGTTGGCTACTTACATGTGTGTCCTTTACCTACTGCTGCTACTACTTTTTTGTGATAGACTCACAATAACTTTTGAAGAATGTTGCATGGTTAGAGTGTAAGATCAGTGTAATCATAACCTGGACTGCCAGTATACATAGTGTGAACTAACACTATGTATACAGGCAGCTTTACGCTAATGGGTGATGGCAGAATATGTACAACTCAAGAATATTTACTGGTACTAACATTAGATAGTTCACATTATATAGCGAGGTACAGGTTATGAGCTCAAAGTCAGAAACATCTACTCCTCTAACAATTGCTAGTTTAGTCTGTCTGCCATACATAATACATACTTTTCATGTGTTGTAGTGTTTTACCCATGTATGGACAGTTGTATCATATAGATATGGATAGCTATATGCGTATGAATACTGTGGTGTATTTACCATATGCAAAAGGTGTAAAATATGTGAGGCTCTATAGAAGTGTTTTTTTGTCTTTAACCATACATAGTATATGTTAGTCACCGTTTAGGCACAAAACCTATATAGTCACTGTTTATAAATGGTTAGAGCAAAATTGGCTATTTATGCAGAACCACACTATTTCAGCTTCTATGTATATGGGAATGTTTTCCATAGTAGCCATTTCCATAGCACTATCTTTATATGTTTAGTCCTCAGTTAGCGATTCCCATCTGGAACCAGCAAAACTGAAAAATATGAGGAATGTATGCGTGACACACAGCAGACAAAACATATTGGTAATTATTGCATTTTAAGCCATTTTGACATTTTGCTGATAACCAGGTCATGACACTTTATGAATGCCCCCCCCCATGTACTGTTACTAATATATACATAGTCATTAACCATATAAAACAGATGCCTTACACAAAGTGTTAATAACAATTTTTTTGCAACTGCGGTATTTGTCTGTCGATAGTCCCCAGCCAATATCCACAACTTCTACTCCACTTTTTTTATTGGTATGTAGACCCCACCCCTCATATGGTGGGGACTAGTCCACGACACATACTGTAGAAACATGGGGATGATAAAAATTCCAACTCTAATTTGATAAGCCCTAACGATCTCACAAAAGGT
>JALLAW010001119.1:0-10077 GCA_036939535.1 Cyclotella kingstonii | reverse complement strand
GAACAAAGCAGCTGCAGTGAATTCATGGGGGGGGGGGGAGGGTGTCATTCACTATCACGCAAACATTCAAATATAGGCTTACAGCTTTGAAAAAGAAGCCACCAGTAAAACAAGCTTCAGAAAAATCATCATCTGGTGTAGAGGACTTTGGGTTGGATGATCACACCATGTATCAGTTAATGGAGGATTTGTAGGTGCTATGAGGTGGAGAAGACCTATGTGAAGGAGAAGGGGGTTCATTGGTGCTGGGAGGGAAAGAATCGCAAATTTGTCTTAATAGCTAAAAGTGGAGAGCATGATTTATTTGTTGAAATTGTAAGGTTTTACTGAGACTTAAGGATCAGGAGTGAGCAAGATTGAACATGGAAGAAGTGAAGGGATATGTTGCGTAGTTTGGAGGGATTGGAAGTGAGACAATGAAATTCAAAGCAGCGATATGGAAGATCCATCACCAAAGAGTATGTCATATTTAAATTAACAAAGTAATGTTTTAAATAAATACAATGTGAACTACTAGGATTGAGAAATATCTTGCCTAATTGTCTGCGATGACGTAGGTTCTAGCAATTGTCCCTCCTACAAGTCAAAACAATCTCTCTTGCCTTAATTTGAATATCAAACTATTTCACCAACCATCCAGGGAAGTAAAGAAGGCGGAGGTTTCTGATTACTAGTTCAACAATTGAGGATAATTCCTCTCTTTATCACCAATAGATGATTCATTTCTGCCACTGTCATAATGTTTAAAGTGTCAGAAACCAAAACAGTCTCAGCATGGTGATAGACATGGTTTCAAACTCAAGGTTACCAAGACTACATACGTAAGAGATGATATGGTACGAAGACCCGAAGCATGCCCGCTTGTTCTACTGCAACTTCACTGCCATGCAACTTCTGAAGCACCTCAACACAAATGCAGTGGCCTCTTTCCCAGTGAGTTCATCAACCTCTCCATCAAGATGATCAGCTACTATTCGTGCGTCGACGAAATTCCCGAGTGTATTAACATGCTCGGGGAAGCACAACGCAAGCTCAAATGGGTTCTCCCTCCAATGTTGGATGACCAGCTCCTCGCAATCACATTGACCTCCATCTTGGCCTCTCATTACGTCCCATACACCATCTAATGGGAGGCCCTACCATGCGCCAACAAAACGTGGACAAACTAGAAGATGTGGTATTGTACGGCTCACATTGCACCCAAATGCCAATTAGTAGCGTCTGGCTCCACGGAACCGCTCGGCATCACCAACGCCAATGCTGCAACGTACGAAGCCTCGGCTGTCCTGCTCCCCGAAGTATTTGACCATTTGGACAGACACCTGGACAACCTCGCCAACGCGGCGACCCAAGAAAAGACGACCTTCACTCAACTGGTGGAAAACAACACCACACTCACTGCCATCGTCGTTACCCTCATGGCCAGTGTCGCTTCCCTCACCGCCACCTACACACTTCTCGACAACAAAGTTGGTGATGCACCCATACCCACCCATCATACCTACAAAGCACTTGACCCGTCTTTGCATGCAACCTTATTGGACACATGGCTATCATTTACGTCTGACCACACCAGCGCCAGCTGCACGGCAAAACGCGAGGGCCACAAAGACATGGCTATACGCGTGAACATCATGGGCGGCAGCACTCGCAACAAAAGATGGAACAACTCGAGACAGACCCACAATTGACAAAAATATGCATTGTCGAAATTCTCACAATGCCACTCACATATCTTCACAGATGACACAGGTCACTTCCCGATCCACACGTGTACCGGCAATCAATATCTGATGGTCAAGCACTGTCAAAATCCTCACAATGCCACTCAAAAAAATTCACTGATGACACAGGTCCATTCTTGATCTGCACGCATATAGGCAACAAATATCTGGTAGTCGATTGACACCCATCACATCCCTGCCTACCAATCATGTCTACTGCCGGCTGTCAAACAAGCCATATGAACATTTCAGATACGACTGCACACTCTCGAACCGGAAAGGAATCCACGGGTACTTCAACTTCGACACCATGTCAATGAGACACTTTGACAGCCGCGTCCTCTTGCAAGCCAAAGCCATCGTACAAAGATCGTGGGATTATCATGGACAAGACAGTTTCTACATCGGTCCCAAGCTTGAACACTAACGCTAGTATCACGTCCAAAAAAGGACACCAATGCGCTAGTAATCGCCAACACCATCAAATTCCTCCACAATACCCCACGCTCACACTCCCAGATTTGATGGAGAAAGACAAACTCATCCATGCCATCCTCAAGCTAATGCCCACCCTGCGTTTAACCTTTGATTCCATGATGGAGAAATAACTCATGGCCATAGAGGAACTGCAGAACAACTTTTCGATCATATCAACATCCACCCACACCAATCCAAACTTAGACAGGAATCACACCCCCCTCCTTTTTCAAGGGTGTACATCTCACCTACAAGGGTATTGACCACCTATCAGCTCCACAAGTGGATACTACAACTCCAAGGATGCTCACGACCGCACCCACCTGGAGCTTATTCCAGCCACGTCGACGCAATCCTGCACCAGCCGCCAACCAGCCTATCACTGACTACACACGAGCCTGAGTATAAGCATAACGGAACACCAGTCACTATACCTTGATGGTGCTAGCTCACAGCAACCCACCTGGCCTCCAAACATGGTCTATTGCAGCCCAAGTTTATGACAAAAACTCGGACACAACCATTGAACATCGGCAACTGCACAGGCATCCCAAATACAAAGACATCTGTGACACCTCATATGCCAACAAACTCGGTCCCCTCTGCCAAGGAGTCGGAAAACACCCATCAGACTCTACTAAATAGCACGTCAGTGGCACTATCACTTTCTGGCCCATCAAATTTGCCAACATCCATATAAATTGTCAATGCAATGTCACAATAATGCGCATTGTCTGCGACGTCCGGCTCTAAAAGAAAGATTCTAACTGTACCTGCATCACCATTGGTGGCAACCACATGTTTACCCTGGAGACACCTGCACAAAACTGGATCCATTGAACTTGTGAAGACAATTTTCAACAGTGTCTTCTCCCATCACAATGCCAACTTTTCCTGCTTTAACATCATAGACCCGGAATACGATCCGTCATCCCACAAGAATTCATCGTCGAGTACAATGTCACAAAAAAAGTGCATGTGCATGGGTCTACTGTGAGTTATAAAATGATACCCCTCCACAACGCCCTCATGCAAATGGGATGGTCTCAACCCAAATCACACATCCAAATGGACAAATTAACTGCCACTGGATTCATCAACGACAGAATTATCCAACGAGAAATTAATATGTTCTGGATGCATCTCCACTGGCTCCGATGCTGATAATCTCAAGACCATTTCCGCTTTTATTGAGAGAAGGAATCTACTAATGTAGTGGACTATACACAAAGCACCCCCCCCTTGCGTACCACTTGGCACATCACCCGACCCATGCTGGTTAGTATACTTTTTTACATACAACTATCTCTTTGACTGTCTGCAAGGGTGTGTTGCTGCGCAGGACAGACCACCTCCATTGGGACAAAAACAGCTACTCACATAAACCGTAGAAGAGCACCAATGCTGCTCATAAACTGCCAAGCGTAGTTTATACCTCTATCATGGTACTCTTCATCATGTTCATGATTTGAGAACTCTCCACCTTCCCTTTAAAATTCAGAAGCTGTACTGAAAATTCGGAAAATAAAATAAAACAAATGACAGTGATGAGAGAAGTGTTGGGCTAAATTGAAAATGTGGACTGCACCTAAGCATAGATGGAATTCATCGTAGCAGCAAGCATTCAAAAATGGAAGAATGTTTATGCTATGATTGTGGTATTCATTGTCCACATCACGAATAAAATTATTGTGAAAAATAAAAGTTTTGCTGTTGAAGAAGCCCTAATGGCCATGTATTTTCTCCAAGTTTTTGCTGCAACGATACACTGTCATATTGTATGAACACGAATACGTAGGGTGCTTTGATTTGCTCCTTTGTGCACAGTGTGAACACATTTTTTCACTAATTGCGGTCGTGTCAGTTGATAGGCATGCTCCAGCTAGACCAACGATCTAGAACTCAATTATGTGCGACTTCTTCGCATTGGATTTTTGAGAAACACATTTTCTCAAACAAAAATGATTGCTCAATTGTCATAAAATTATAGTTAAAGATATGAATGGTTTCCTCTGATGTTGCCATTGACTTCTCAAGGTCGTCAAACGACCATGCAGAGCATAAAATTCCAAATGCTCCCAGCATTAGAAGATCTAATGGCGATGACGATTTTCCTCTATAACTCTTGTCTTTCCAACAAGGAAGCCAGTTCCTGGCCCAAGCATCAGAAACAAAGTTGATAAAAGTACTGTGAGGCAAATGAAAACGATGATAAAATGCTATTTTGAAACCTATTACATTCAGTATTTGGCACTTAGACACACAGCACATATCCCATTGCCTTGGTGCGGAGATTACAATCAATTCTTCAGTTTTGGTATCATGAGCCTATATTGGCATTCCAGCAATGATATTTACATTTGTGTTGTCATAGTATTCTAAATCACTCTCAGCCTTCATGTGTACTCTTCATCGTTTCATATATTATCCTTTCAATATCTCAATTCTCTGTCTGGCTTTATGTGATCAATATTGATGGGAGATCATAAAGGTTAAATATTTATTGTAAGTTGATAAATAAATGAACCTGATCTATGGAAATTTTATTTCCCAATTATTTCCACTTAACATCGATCAGCACACATCCCTAAACGATAAATAGACCCTCCTCACTCAAGTGAACATGCAACATCTCTCAACCCACCACAGGGGATCCCAACATAAAAAGGGTAGGATGATTGGACTACCTTCTTCTGTGAATAATCTTGAAGAAGGCAATAAAGATACATTTAACATCATCTTGTTGACATCCTACTTTTACAAAGATGATAGTGATCTCATTGAGTACATTGATAGATGCGACTCCCTCCCATTGCGATCATGGAAAAAAGATGAAAGAAGATGGTCATTACATTAACTGATAGTGATGGCATTTAAGAGGGGTTGCATCCCAAAGTATCATTTTGTAAGATTGAAACATTCATTTTATGAAAGTAATCTTGATCATATTCATTTTCATTTCAAGTAAAATGTCTATGTTTCACAGCTACATTTAGAGGAACAATATTTTCTTGTATCTTTTTGCCATTGCTTTGTGGGGGAAACAATTTATTTGAAAACATATGATGGTGCCTAGGTGATCATGATTAAAGGTTCTTAACAGTTCCACCAAGTATATGTTTGACAAGCAGGAAAGAAATAATGTTTTCATTGTTTTGATTGAGTCTATTCGCAAAAATGTCGAGTGCACTTCAAGAATTCGAAGAAAACAGAATAGAGCAATCTATCTTTAGAAGAATTGTAATGTCACTTTCTGAGGTTGGGAATGAAATCATTAAAACCAAGAAATTCTGAATTCATATCTTTTTGATTGCAGTACTTCAAGCAGCGTTTAATGTAGAGATTCACAGGCTTAGGTAGAAAGGTTGGTTACAATTTCCTCACAATTGTAGTGCTCACGAAACACCAGGAGAAATTGGAAAGGCATATTTGTTTCTGACAAGGTGAGCAAGCAGTTTAATGCCAAGTATGGTGGAAGAAAGAAGGTGGTGATATGAGTGCTTCATAATAGACAGTTGATGTAATTTATTTTCTCACTATACATAATAGTAGTACTTGACTTCATATATGATTTGATTCTTTCTATGAAGACGTTGACACATTTCGAATAGCTCTGGTTTTTCTATGAGCTGCATGGAATTTATCCAGCATAAAGTCAGATAATCTTCCCATATTGGTGATACTGTTTTGATGCA
The DNA here is from genome assembly GCA_036939535.1 of Cyclotella kingstonii. Lineage (NCBI taxonomy): Eukaryota > Bacillariophyta > Thalassiosirophyceae > Thalassiosirales > Thalassiosiraceae > Cyclotella > Cyclotella kingstonii. Next base: position 4,181 of record JALLAW010001119.1, on the reverse strand, counting down.
TAATTATTACTACTGCGTCATTTTTCAATCATGAGGATAAGGAAAAAGGAGACAATAGAGTGTCTGTTCTGTTGCATGAACTATTTTTTCAGGAAGCTTTTTAACAGTTCTCATTGAATTCTTCCCATCATCCTATTTTTCAGTCCAATCTAGCAATTAAAATGAAAGTCATTATGAAACCTCTATGATTGCAGACAGAATTCCTGATCAAACTACTCTAATGATGATGCAGGAGCTCTTGAGTTCATCACAGACTGCAGGAATTATTTCATAAATTAAAATTTGAATCCAATGGTTCAACAATATAACACCTCACTAATAGTCAGTTCCTGTTGTAAGTGACTCTGTTTGGCCTAAATCACATCACTTGTTAGTAACCTCATTCAAAAACATATTTACTATCTTAAGTTCTTTTGTATATCATTAGAGCAATTAATGCAGTAAATACAGCATGACAATTTTGCAAATTCACTGTTGAACTGCTTGAAGAGTTGATCAGTGCAGTTAACAATTTGTACCTTTTGCCTACAGTGTCTTTGATTGTCATTTCTGTCTTCCTAGAAAAAAGACAGATGACAACAAAGAATACATTGCTTTAACAGTATTGGAATGTTCCAAAAAGCTGGTTTCTTGTGCAAAGAGGACTCAAACAAGTAGTCCATTATGTCTGGTCAGTGCTGGCATAACATCACATGTTAATGTTCCACTTTCCTCTCCAATCAGAATATGAAACAACCGTTGTTCGCCATGCATTTTTAATTGATCTTCCCACCATCTGTTAAGTAGGCGTCTATCAGCTTGGTTATGATGCTTTACTCTGACAGTTGCTGAGTCATCATAAACTTCTTGCTCTCCTATTACCCCCACATTACTACCTGAATTAGATCCAAAAATTACTTCTTTTCGACCAAGCTGTTCAGGAGAGAACGGCTGTTCAGGTCGAGCGTTAGCAGATGCACGTATGACTGGTTGTACATAGGCAAATTCAAATGGATCGCTTTCACCGATAAGGTTACCAAGAGAACTCTCCTCATCTGTTTCATTTATGATGTTTAGTTCAGAAACATGTGCAGAATGATTCTTTTGTTCTGGTTGCACTTTTTGCTGCTGCTGCTGTCTGATAAGATTCTGACGCTGCTGTTTTACTTCCTCATCATACCCCATACTTATATCCATCACAGTAGCAACTTCTAAAGGAAGATTTCTTGTAGTTGCATCATATCTTGCCCTTGTGCTTCGAAGGAAGAAATAGGTCAAAAACATCAACGCAATAGTAGCGTAGGCTTCGTGGCGAGCATCTTTTAGGATAAGCTGGCCTGTAATGGTAGCCTGTGCTATGAGTAGCCCAAACACAAATCGACGGAAAATTTTTGGCCAAAAGAGTCCTATCAAGAGATACCGCTCGTGAGAAAGAAGAAAGAGAACAAAATCATGTTACGATTTTAACCTTATAGCAGCACATTACTCACCACCAGTTTCGAAAGCACTCTCATAAACATAAAGAAATTGGTGGGTCCAGATGATTCGACTCACAAAGAAAAACAAAGCACAAGGGATGAGTACAATTGGTGCCACCACTGCAAATACAACACTGATGACAACGACCAACATATCTTGAGCTAAGACCTTGTGGTAAGTGAACCAGCCAGGGTCATCGATTGCACGCATACCCAATCTAGTCGATCGTTGAGCTCGTAACGTTGAATTAGGGAAAAGAATCAGTAGAAGAGTAGAGTGCATAATACTAGTAATTCTGGAGATTTCCACTCCAAGACCAAAGAAGGTCTTAATAGTAACAAAGGAAACGAAAAATGATGACATACGAGGGAGAGAGTTCCCAAGCATTTCAAACGCTGACTCTGGCGTCTCGATGATGATTGCCAATGTATCGAATATTGATCCAGCGATGGATGTCACCAAAAAGATATTCAACACTTGAAAAGTAAAGTAACGAGAAAAAGCTTTCATCTGAGCATTGCTAAACGATAAAATTCCCTCAGCCTGGCTGATTCGTATGAACAGCGGAGGAAGTAACATTTGAATACCAACCAGACACGTCGGTTGTACAGTCGCAATCGCAGCTGAAAATATTGCAGACGCCTTGTCTAACTGATTTAGTCTGGGCGATATAGAAATCAAGGCAGATTCACTCACAAGAAGTGAAACTAGTGCTACTGGGACAACGTAAAATGCTATGATAAATAAACAAAGGAATTCGGCGATAAATTCACGGCTGCGTCTTGCCCCTTTTGAAAAATATATATTCTCCCATAAAATATCTCGCGGCTCGGGAGCTGTCGAAACTTCCATCGACCCTGGCTTTGATGAATGCATACTCTGGATTGCAATCGTTGATGCTGTATATGTTCTCATTACTACAAATGCCTTATCAGTTACTTCATTCAAGTGATTTTCAATTGTCGTGTTGTACTTTTGTTCTTCTGCTATCGATGTCAAATCCGTCAAAGATTTTCCGAAAACAGATCCTTCCTGAATATTTGTCGAATATTTTGTAATGGCCTCTTTCGCCTTGACGAATTTCATCCGACGTACAGTGGCTGCAGATTCAATAGTTGGAAATGCTTCAAAAGAGGCAACTTCCCCAGAATCTCGTCCCATTACATAATTTAATTGGTGTGTTACTAGTTGTGCGCTTGACTTGTTCGTTAGTAAATCATTAGTAGCAACGGACGGAGGACAATAATCTGTATACGAACGTTGCTGTGAAGCTCGGCGATTGGCCAATGCTTTTTGCCATGCTGGAGATTTACTTCCATCGAATGTTGACGCAAGGGTGTAGTCAATATCCTCTCGACCTTCATCCGAGCCCATTTTGTCCATGTATCGCATAACTCTTCTCCGTCGTGTTTGTTCCATTTCAATTTTTTTGTTCATTTCCTCCAATCTTCCGTAGAGTTTGGAGATCCGCTCTTGTGCTTCATCAATAACTCCCATCTTTTCACACAAGTGACATGTCCAAAAAGCAGATGAAAGAGTGTGCGTAAAACGATCGTGGGATAGCAACTTTCTTTTTTCATATCGACAAAGAATGAGCAATTCTTTCTCGATTTGCGCCAACACTCCAGTTCTTTCCGCGACCATTTCCTCTAGATAGATCAAATTTTGACAAATAGTTACACTTTTCACTGCATCGGGGTAGACGTGTCGAAAGTATGTCCCGATCTTTCGTGGAGATCTCAAATGTCTTGGAATATTTGATACAAGGACTGTTCGAAGATGCGGCTCTTTTGATAACAAATATCTGTGCCTGATACTCGAGTATGCATTATATTCGCCCAACAACTCTTTCACGACAATGATGGTCAAGAGATATGCAGCAAAGCAATGTACCCATAAACGATTCGATCCCGGACTGATATTTGCCATTGTGAAAAGCAAGAAATCCGTAAATAACAAGTTGTCAACGTATCCTTTGAGGTCATTCGCCTTGGCACGCCCTCCTCCAGTAAAATTTAGAGGAAGTAAGACAAGAAAAGAGAAGACAGACATTTTAACGATGCATCGCAAAGCAAGACGATGGAATCTCAAAAAAATCAAAGCATCGAAGCCGACCTTGTTGATAATTACTTCATCTGATATAAAGAAGCATACCTTGACCCATGTGAATGCTCCATCCACTGGTAATGGAGGAGGTGTCAACTTCGGTAGTCGATGTCTCCTGGGACTTACGAACAATGGGCTTGTTTTTTGATTGTGATAAAAACAGCTAAGAAATACCAACAGTATAATGACCATGAATGTGTACATCATGGTCAGAGTCGCAAAAGACATAGAAGTGGCACGAAGAAAAGATGCATCTTCGATGTAGGATGGCAAGAATCCAAGACGACGATGTGTGCTGTCTGCTTCAATGTGACGGAATTTTTGGTCAGCTGGACCTAACAGAAACTCGATTATCGGCTCAATCACTCGCAAGAATAACCGCTGGCGGAAGAAGTGGACATCGATCATCCATTGAGGTATTTGTATTGCCGACATCGTTTAGAGCGACTATTTCTCGGTTTTCTATTTATAGAGGGAAATTAGTGGGACCTGTAGGAGTACTATAAAAAAATGCTGCTCTGTTTTTGCTTATTTGTAGGTCGTTCTAGACAGAGGTCGGATTCTACCTCCAAGGTAGGATGAGAGGTAGGACGAAAAAAATTAGTAAACACCTCTTT
>JALLAW010001118.1:0-10065 GCA_036939535.1 Cyclotella kingstonii | reverse complement strand
GTGCGTCACTCCACATGTTCTGACACCACACGTCGGGCATCATTCTCCTCCTGTCTTTCTTTTGCCTTCTCTTGTGTAGGTAGTTATAACTAGTAATAACAGCCATAGTTTTAGGATTATCAACGATGGATATCCAGCGAAGCGCTGTCGGAGTAGAAAAAATGATGGTAGTACAGCAATCCTAGCCTTAGCCAGAAGGTAAGCTGATCGATATTGGCAATGTCCGAGTGGAAGGTGTGACTCAGGATGCTAAGGAATAATAGTGCGATCCAAATACTATTTTCAAAAGATTGCAGTCTCATAATCTTTATCAACTTAGTGGCGATGTTTGCTAAGTAGGGCGTAGCTCTGTCAGAGTTGAATGCGAAGGTTAGGGTTCCATGTTTACCCTGCGACAATACCATGTTGGAGTGATGAAGCGACATGCGATCCTCTTCTGATAAATTAGTGTATATAGTGTTGTCGGAGTAGAGGGGCTCTTATAGCAAATGGTATGAAATCTATGTATCAACCGAAGCGCTATCTGAGTATAGGGGCTCTTATAGCATTTGGTACTATGTGTATGTATCAGGTGAAGCTCTGTAGGAGAGAGAGAGTAACATTGCCGAAGTGCGGCAAATCTATCCTGAGCGCTAGCTGAGTAGAGGGTGTGAGAGTACCAAAACGCTATCGGAGTACACTGAGCGTCCAATGGTACGACAAGGTAACTAATGTGCGGTGATGTCGGAGTAGAGGAAGCAACAAGCGACACTCTAGAGAACGGGAGTGCGACAAGTGAGGCAGTGCGACTCCAAGCGAGAAAGCGACCAGTACAACTGACATGCTGTCCAAGTATATAAATGACTGGTACGACCGACGTTATTTGATCGTCATACTGAACGGAATCGTGATCCTTGTGACCAATGTGCGACGGTTTTATAGTAACGAGTAGAGAATGTAGCCCGCTCAGGACCATTATTGCAGTATACTGAGGAAAGAGAACTAATGTGCGCGAGCGTGGCCGATAATGACCTGAGCTTTTTTATGAAGGAAGGTGCAGTATCAGAGTATCCAAGCTTGGTTTCTGACGTGATTCTGTGTCCACTGCGCTTAATTGTGTGAAATTTTATTACCTTTGGGTCTTTCCCTTGGTGGTTTGTCGCATGTTCTTAGAGGAGGCTTAAGATAGGGTAATATACCGGAGTCTATTACTCTTCCAGAGTATCCATTCCCCTCTCAATTGAGATAGATTGGCTTACAGAGTTCAGTCTTCGTAAATCACATATATACCCCGTCCCTTTGTTTTGTGAACTAGTGGTTCATGCGCTGTGACTGTGAGAGCCTGCCAATACTTCTTGTACTCGAGTGATGTTCCCTCGAGGCGATGGAAATCTATCTCGAGAAGGAAATGGACATGCGCCGGATGCTCTACTGGGTCAGTATCAGCAATAACTGCTCCACTTGTCTGAGATCCTGAATTTTCCTATAACTTAGGGACGATCCGAGGACTATTGTGTTCAGGAAGAGCAAGTGTCAATGAGAAATCTTTTTTAGACGTGTGATGAGCTGTGAGGTCCATTGTTTTGGTGACAGCATGTGATTTGTGGCTTACATGTATTTACTTTGGATCTCTAGAAACTGATTCGATATTCTCCCTTCCGTAAAGTTTCACCACCCATTGTCATCCTGCAATTAGGCAAGTGCTGTCATTCCTTTGGCGAGAGGACGTAAGGATTCTAGCGTTTTTCTGCCTCGAAGGAGTAATTATTTGGGAGTCCAGTATCGTATTTCCGGGTCGGACTTCTCCTATTCTTCGAGCAACTCACTAAATCATTGATAGCCTCAAAGAATTCTTTGCAGAGAGGGATGATGAGAGGCCGTCTCTAGTCTGCAACATGTAAGACATTCCGGTGTCATGCTACCTGAGCTCTATTTGCTCAGTTGCACTGCTATGCCACATAATCTGGATTTGGCAAGCCATATATTGAATGACCGCGAGCATCACGATAGAGCCCTATGAAGACTGTTCCAATCAATTGCATCAAATTTTTAATCAACCAGGCATTTTTTGATGGTTCCTGTATTTTTTGCTATTTACCTACCTGTGAGAAGCCTAATATGATCTTAAATGAGGTCGCACCATTTTCTTGGTTTTAAAGAAAGCGTGGCCGTTTCAAAGAGTAGAGTGCCTGTGATAGAAGAAAGGCTAGCAAGACAAGCAGAATCTCAAGCGTTGGCGTCGAAAATAAAATTTAATTGTTCTACAATTGACAAAGAATTCCATTAGAGTAACTTGTCAATGTGGTCTGAGACGTGGCTATAGTGAATTGTTCCTTTCATTCTTAGCCTAGTGTTTCTAATGCAGCGCACTGCATCGCATATTTTGTGATGGACTAACTCTGTTGAGATTGGCTACTAGATTCAGAGCACTCCTATGTACCTCCACTGCTCAGTTTGACGATGGAAGGGTCTTCACGGTGGTTTCTAGGATCACTTGTATGGCTAGTAATCCCAGTAATTCTACTCTGTATCAGGTGGCGCTGTGAGATTGCTCACAGAAAAAGCCCTGAGTAGACCGCATAGAGTGCCGGCAATAGACAATTAATCCACCCCACACCAGCATGGAGTCTTGCTGCCCATGTAAAGTCTATCCGAGACACATATCATAGACAGGCTGAGCAACCCGGTTTGACAAAAGGAGAGTGCAGAAAGGTCGTTGAACATTTTTTGTTTTGCTCTCTTAGCAAGTATCTCCCTTTTCCGAGAGATTAGTCCATAATGTTGTTTGTTCGGAGGCTTGTAACAGACTATATTTGATCCATTAGTGCAGCAAATGGAGTCTTTTCTAACTGAGACTGATGCTATGCCGATAAATTCTATCAGTATAGGCTCTACCACCTTGTCAGGTATGAAGCCTAGAGGAGGTCTTTTTCTTTGACCTGCTGCCAGAACGCATTGCGTCCACTCACATCCTTACTGTCATAGCCGGCCTGTTTCCGGCATGTAGAACCATTTCCACTTCCTGTGGAAATGGTGGAGCCTTGTTCCGTGACAAGGCGTAATCTTGTAACCGAACGCTGTGATTTTTTGAAAAACGAAGACCAAAGATGCCAGTCCAGATGTGTAGGCTGTTCTCTAGAAAAATGGTAACTCGACGCAATTTGTGAAGAGGAGTCTAAGGCTGCTTTTTCTATCATTACCTCATCAGCTGCGGCTATGTCGGAGAGGAACAGCGCATGCTAGTAAAATCTGCATCCTTTTAAACCTTTCGTCTCATCAATTGTGGCTCCTGCCGAGACGAAGCACTGTATTAGAACCTTGTCGTTCTCTCTCGGGAGAGGCAGCTATTCGTACTGTATCCACAGCTTGGCCCCGACCTCATGGAGGGACTCCCATAGATATTTGACTCACAATCGAGATGCAAGTTCCTCGCATTTGTTAAATGGCATTGACCGGGGACCCCTGCCCATCTCAGTTCGAGCTGGAGCGATTGTAATGTTGATGTCAATTTGTGACCTAAAAGTGATGGATTACCATGGTGTTGGAGAAAGGTTAATCTTTTCTACTAGTTGCTCTGTCGTGAAGTCGAATAGACCGAATCCACCAAACGCTGGTGGTAGACGGCGAAATGTTGTTGGAATATTACGGCATATTTCGAGAAGAGGAAGCAAGCGGTAGTCGAATGATTGTATCACCTTGTCCCTTTTGTAGAGTGAGTCGGTTAGAGTTTCAATGCAGTATCTTAAACCTGACCACAGTTCGTCTCTGTACTCTGTCCATGTCATATGGGTGGGCAAGCCTGCCGTCTTCATGCGAGAGAGCCAGATGCTGGCCTTTTCTTCCATAAACGATAGATGAGTTAGAACATTGAGGTCCAGAGCATCATATACTCTCAATAATCGTCGACTCATATTTAGCTCTAGTCAAAGAATTGCTGTTTCAGACCCGTCAGCTTCTGTCATTATTAGGGAAGGTCTCCGAACATCTTGGTAACTGCATTTGCCTTCGTTGCAAGCATAGTCTATTCTGTACCAGATGCATTTTTCTCCTTTCAGCGCACCTCCTATAGCTCTCGGTAATTCGTTGTATAGACGTGTGTCTCGTTGTATGTTTGGAAGTAGCGATGATAGTGAGCTTGTGATCATCGACAAATTTTACTCCCAGACTAGCAATCTCCGATGATTCATCAAGAGGCATTAGAATCCTAGCTCCTTCCTTCTGTGACCGAAAGATATTGTCAACCAACGAACTAATTTGAAGTCAAGAAACCGGTGCTGCGTGGCTTCCTTGACCAAGATCAATGAAATACTTCGCATTGCTCTCTAGCTGTATTGTTGAGTCCCCATATCCTGTTCGTTGAAAGAAATTCATCTTCAGTAGACAGTGAAGAGCCGCACAGATTGCTGGTTTGTTCCGTTGAAGAAGTGAGCCAAACCATGGATAAAATTGAGTGGTTCAAGTGGTCATAGCAGTTTACAGCGTCCACTGAAGCTATCGCCATCAGTCGATGTGGCTGAAAAGAGAGATCTATGGTAAGGACCTTGTCTCAGCAGGTATCTTCCGATGTGGATCCTTTCTGACTATACATTTCTTCTGGAATCGAGTTGGTAGATTGCAGCATCTGTAGTGCTTTTTGACTGAAGAAGAAATGGTTAAAGGAATCAAAATCTGCTTTGTACAACTGAATGACTCGTATTTTGTTGACTAGAGCTACATCGGCAATTTTCTCAAGCATCACCTGTAGGTCAATACCCCAGTGGGTGGGAGGGATCCCTGAACTTGCTACTAAGTTAAGATGTGCAGCCAAGCTGCATAGGATAATGTGGCTCTGGATCCCAGCTTCATAGTGACTGAAACAAAATTCTGAACAGGACGAGGAAGTTTACTCGCGGTCTTTAGACCAGAAAGCTTTAATATCCTCCTGTGATATCCTAAGTTCAGCTGGGTGTACGTCGTCCATTAGAGACCCTATTCAGCGGAATTCCTGTAGAATTAGTTTCGTTGCAATGTCCATATCTTCTGGCGGATGGTACATCCCCCTAATGATACTTCAGGCAAGAGTCTCATAAATGAGGTACCGAAGACGCTCCCCCAATGAACTTTTCATGATCAGGGCATCGTGTGCGAGGGTGAATCTGTCTCAAACTTCCTCTCGAATCGCGATCTCTATTTCCACTTTGGATCTGTGAGTAATCTCAGCCCCGTTGATTTTTGAGATAACATGAGTAACGTTTGAAGAGCGTGGTCCTTTTTCTGCTGCTGCTTTAATGGCGCACTATTTGCCGCGTACAGATTTCTGGTTCGTGGTGATCTTTTTCACTTTTTCACGGTCCTTGTCACCGAGAGATGATAAGGAGACATCGAAAATAAGGGCTCGATGAACACCTAGTGAATTTGAGAAGGGAAGCATGTAGGTCTTTCAATTCAAAGCATCCTTGATTGGGTTTGATCCATTGATGTGAGTTACTGGAGGTGTCGCACTGTGGCGCTGGTGAAAATTCTTCCATGTCTGAAATGGCCGTTTTTAGTTTGTGTTGAAAGTCTCCGTGTGCGACATTGTCGTTGCAATCCATTAGAATTATAAGTTTTCACCTTGCTGAGACCAGTGGCTGCATTGACAAATAAAGTCTAGATCAAACATCTCCTGGGGTGACACTAATCTGATTGATGTTGGTTGTGGTTGTATCTCATTCTTGTTGATTTATTACGTATGTTGTAGATAGATGGTGTTCAACTCTTGCGGTTTCTCTGACCCATTTCTATATGCAATGACAGCCCTATCAATCATGTTAGGATTTAAGAATGTTTTCTAGGACGCACATCGGCCTAGTTTTCTAAAGTACTTGTCCCATCCTTTAGTGTATGGAACCAAATCCCCTCGACACAAAAGACCTGTCCCACCCTGTTGATGAGAAGCGATTGCCTCTGAAGGATCCTGTTGAAAACGAAAGCTGCCTTTAGATCTTTCTCATTAAACAATTTTGCGAGGGATGCATGTTTGCTTATTTCCAATGAGTCTTTATTTCTAGAAGAGCCGCAAGATTGACATGGTAGCAAGATATTGACTGTAGTCATAATGTTATTTTACTTTTTCTTGTCTACTCTGTCAAGCACCTACGCATTTGACACATCATGAAACGAAAGCTTCCGGACTCTCTGTTGCGAGGCACTGAGCACAGGGCAGGTTGATACTCTTTGTTCATATTGCTCCTATCTGGCGTATTACTGTCGCCATCTCCCGCCTCTGTCTGTTGAAAGGTATTATTGCCATCAACTGAGATAGACTGCTTACTTTTTCGAAAGACGGTTGCTCTTGCCACTGATCACGTTTTTGTGATGCCTTCAGATTTCATGTCCCCAAACACTATCTACTATTGTCAGGAGAAGCGACAGTAGACTGTCCCTGAGAATTATCCGTCATTTGCCACGCCCTCCGATGAAGAATATGAAATAGTCCTTTGATTGTCCTGATCTGCTTCTGTGGTCTCCATAGGAGGTCTTACTGGCGTGTTCGCTTCGATGATAGCTACGTGAAGATGTGTTGCGATGTGTGTGTTGACTGACTATGGTAGTCCTGCCTTCTTCTTTAAGGTGATGGACCAATAATCGTGGGAAACAGGTGTCGTTGTCACGGTTTTGATCACTCAGGTGAATGTTGTCGACCAAGGCTTGCAGATGCTGCATCATCAGCTCACCCGTCCCTCTTAGTCCACCTAGATTTTATCCGAATTTCAATGTTGTAATACACTTTGGAAAGGTTGGTAAATCATTCACCTGTTTTAGCAATCGCCGTAGTGATTGTCTCCATGTATCATCGAGACATTATCGTCTAATCCCTCTAGGGCGGTAGCTATCCATTCATCCTATTACAATCTGTCCCTTCCTGTGTACAGGGTTACGCTATCCTCCATTGACTTTTCTCTGTTCTTTGCTTACCATATCATTGTGGCTTGAAGATCCGATTATTCGCTCCCGTCATTGGTTTTGGAGGATCCATCACTATTGTTCGTGCCTACTTTCAGGCCAAAAACCGCCTCTCCAATGGAGCATACCGATCGCACTGCAGTTTGTAATGCGCGCTTCTTTCCTGGCTGCCCAAGGCCTATATAGTCAGCTGCGTCCGATAAAATTTTTGGAGGATTTAGAGAGGAAGACAGCAGAGACCGGTCTGACTCCTGCTGCAGCACCACAGTCATGTCAAAGTATTTACTGGATGCTTCTGACCTTGACAAGCAGCTGTCTAGTGCACTGCACTGGAGCCTCCGTTGTGCGAGTGAAAACTCCCCAGATATCTCTCCACAATTCGCATGACTTTGCCTGGTCCAACAACCTCTCGAGACTTGGCAAGTCTGATATTTTAACCTGGAATGTATAGGCTTCATCATTCTTTTGTTTTTTTCATTAGGGCTTAAATGGTGGATAGCCCGATATAATAGCAAATTTGATCTCCACAGTAGACAAGGGGTAATTCTCTTACTTTCTGTTAATGACCTTTTCCTCAAGCTTAGCTAATTGAAATTTGTTTTGGTATCCACTGTTTGACCATCGATGTAATTTGACATCCCTAAGAAAATCAAACTTTGGACGTTCCTTAGAGCCTGGTACACTTTAATAGATAGAATAGTATTTTTCGTAGAGATACCAATGTAGTGAGGACGTGAAATCGTCAGTGATGGTGATTATGGTTGCGAGGATGCAGCTGCCGATTAGTCGTTTACAAGGTTGTTTGATTTCGTCGAAGGGATTGTCCTGAATGAAGCCGAAGTAAAAAGAATGTTTCAAATGTATTTCAGGAAACTCTGGGCATTTAGTAATATGAGGATTCTCCATATTGTCTGAAAAATCTCGCTGCAAAGCCTTTCCATCTGTGCATGAGTTCTAGTACCCAAGCCAATTGTTGTTTACCCTTCCGCGGACCTTCCCCTCTTTCTCCATCCTTAAGCTGAACTCCATAACGAACGTGTTCAGAGTAGAGTTTTTCACCGATGGCTGCTGGGTCGCAAAAGCGATGGTTTTGCTTCCTGGAGAGGAGTACCTGGAAGCTGGGAGAATGTGATTAACAGATTTTTCGAGATACTGCCCTTTTTGGAGCTTACTTTTCTGGGCCCTTTGAGTCTGTGCATACTGATCATTTTTTAGTGGGCTGTGCGACTACGTGGATATCCGCGGCTGGAAGAGACATGAGGTCTGGTAGAGAGTTTTATAAAGATTCACTACCACCAGCAGGATTCATCTCGACATCCTCGACAGTGGTGTATGCCCGTCTTTTAAAATTAATTTTGACTCCGTCAGAATTTCCTTTGCTGTTCAGCGGTAGCAATTGGTTTCTGTCCATGATGGAGGTCCTGGGGATCTTATAGTAGTTGAAATATGATGGTGTTCCTGTAGTTCCACCTCTTTTGCTTGAGTGGTCGGATTTCATTCATTCCAGGTTTGACTTCATTCTTTTCTTTTGAGGGAGATTTTCTTCCAGCTGATCAAGGTATGTCCCTTATGTAGTTTTGTAGTTAATAGTTTTGAAGTCTTGAGTTTTCCATCTAAGAGTAACAGCATGAGGCCATGATCCAGTTGGTTGGTCACTGTGATTCCTACACAAGCTTAGTATGATATAACATATGTAGAGTAGTACTAGTAAATTTAGTAGATATTTTACTGTCGGTTTTTCTTCTATGAAAAAAAACATCACAAAAACTCCTAGTGGCTCTAATTGAATTCTCTCATACACAAATTATATATCACCAGAAAGCCATCATAATAGAAATTTATGTTTGTCAACCCCCATATACGTAGAGAACCTATTTATAGAGTGTATATAGTGTTAGTGACACTTTATAAAGGGTTAGGTTGGAAATGACCGTTTACGCAGAACCACACAGTTTTGGGTCCTACGTTTACAGATATTTTACTTACAGCCCTCATATATGTAAGAATACCAGTTTATTTTTAGTCCTCACTTACTGATTCCCATCTATAAATGGGCAAGAACGAAAAGCATGAGGAATGCATGCGTGACGTATGACATACAGGCAGCAATAGTGATTAATGAATTTTAAGTCATTTTGAAATTTCAGCTCATAACCAGCTACCTCCCGTTTATATTGTGTCAGGCAGCAATATGTAAACTATCATGGTTTTTGACACTTCACAACTGGTCCATCTTTATATACTAGGACTAACATATATACTACGCAATTGTGTTGGAATTGAGGAAACAAGCTAAATTAACGTGAGGTTCTCAAAAATGGGGACTATTGACCAATTGGGACTATTGACCAATTGGGACTATTGACCAATGGGGACTATTGACCAATGGGGACTATTGACCAATGGGGACTATTGAAAGACGGTTCCGTATTTGTCTGTCAACAGTCCCCAGCAAATGTACACAACTTCGACCCTGCTTTATTTAGTTGTATGTAGGCCTTTCGTATAGTGGGGACTTATCTGAGACACATACCTATATATCGTAAGAATAAAAAAATCTGACTGTAATTTAATATGCTTTTACCCTCTCGCAAAAACTGCTACCGTAGGAGTACAATAACTCAATCGCTTTCCTCTTCCGAGGAATGTACTCAACGTTTCTAGAAAGCCCTTATAAACCGCTTTCAAATGATGCATATGTCAATCCCCATATACGCAGAAAACCTATTTAAATAGTGTCAGTGATACAAAGTGTTAGGTTAGAAACGACCATTTACACAGAACCACACAATTTTGGGTCCTAAGTATACTAGTGTTTTTACTGTCCCCATATATGTAGGACTACCTATTTACATTTAGTTTCGCTTAGCGATTCACATCTATAAATGGGCAAACATGAAAAACATGAGGAATGCATGTGTGACATATGGCATACAGACAACATTAGTGATTATTGAATTAAGTAATTTTGAAATTTGGGCTCATAACCAGTTACCTCCTGTAAATATAGTGTCAGGCAACAATATGTAAACTATCATTTCTACGTAAACAGTTTCTGACACTTTATTAATGGCCCCCCTTTATATACTGGGACTAACATATACATGTCCTATGCCTGATGGAGTTTACTTGGTTTCCAACAGCAAAAACTCCTAGCAGATC
>JALLAW010001117.1:0-10042 GCA_036939535.1 Cyclotella kingstonii | reverse complement strand
ATCATATCATTGCTAACTCAATAGGTACTGTGTCCTTGTTTGAAGGTTCTTTCTCATTGAGCTAACAAGATTCTTCATTCATGGAAGCAGTGAGGTGAATCATTTATTTATAGATAGTTCCTATGAAGGTAAAAGTCTGATGCTCAGTCAGATGACAGCTGCGACTGAGAATGCCAAAAATAAAATGTCATGATCTTGAAGTGTATTTACAAGATTCATCACATCAACCAGTGATTGTAACTTTTCAATTACATTACTCATTTATATGTTAAACTGCTCATTATCAATAATGGGTAACAATCTTGTTTCAAAACATGTAGAGTGCGACATGTCTCACCATAAGAGATATTGGTTTTATTAGCCATATCTAATTAAACTGTTTTTCATTTTTTTCTACATGAACTAAGATCATAGGTTCCAAATACAATCAGTCATGACTACTATTTTGAAACTTCAAACCACTACCACCCAACCAGCCCATCTTCTCCCAACTGTGCCTCATCTATCAGCCAACTTTTTATGACTTAGGTCACTTTCAATCGAAAGAGAGTTGTTGTGTTTGATGAGTACTATTGCTTTGACTTTTAAATTATAAAATTCAACATGTATTACTCTTCCCACAAAGTGATCATTCAACAGTCTATGCATGGTGAGAGAGGGCATCTAAAAAACTACAAAAATATAAATTGTTTAGTCATAACAGCTGTATGGGTCAAGCCAGTATTACTTTAGTGCTATGCTCTGATTCATAAGCAATTATGAGATTTGCTTACTTTTCAGCTCTTTTGTGTCTAGGACAGAAAAAAATAATGTAAAATTGATTTATCAACTAGATTCCAACATTCATAAACTGATGCTAAACATAAGAAAAGACAATTGCACTATGCACTTGCATGATAAAAGTTGTAAACATTTCTTGGTTTACTCATACTCTATGCAAACACATTAATAATGTAATGTTGAGAGAAGGGAAATTCAATAACACTAGATAATACTTAAAGTATTAGAATATTGCATCCGTAACTTACTCCCATTGTTGAAAACACAACTTCAATAGGATAGGTAAATCCATGACTCATGACATTGTTATGCTTGCTTGCTAGCTGTGTTATGAGAAGCAAAATGTAGCAGAGTTGAAAGTCAGAATATTATTTGAGGCATATTTATATATCAGATTTCCATAGTGTATGCGAGGGTACAATTGAAGACATTTGTTTTGACACATAAACTAACAACTGATGGTCTCTAATTTGCTAGGTTTATTTGGTTACACCACTCAGCTATACAAACACTGAAATTGGAAAAGCATAATGATCTTTTGCGATAAATGGTCAAGATGAAGTTAATCCTATTCTTTTGACAAATGGTTGAAAAATTACAGTTGAATTATACCCATTTACTCAAGGGGCAAATCTAGAGACAAATGTAGAGTGAGGTTAACTCTAGTGTATTGCTCTTCAACAGTAAACCATGAGATGGTTGTTTATGAAAGATGATGTAGGACAAAATGAGTCTATCTCATCTATAATGGAAGTATTAAGACTAAGTAATTCAAGTATTTTTTAGATAAATTAATGTAAACGTAGCTACATCACTTTGTGTTGCCATGGTAGTTGTAATGAGAGTCTGAAATAGAAATGGTTTTCTTTGGTGCCCAATGACATAAAACTGAAATATAACTTGTCAAAATCTAATTTTAGTATAATTATGCCCATAAAAATGACTAATAGCAAAAAAACATGTTACCTCCCATTCAGATCTAGGAATATGGCAACACTCAGAGTAAAAATATCTTGATTTGAATAACATAGTTTTACTCATTTATTGATTTATTACTACTCCATTATTTATGGATGATATATTCCAGTTAAAATTGAGTCGTTTGACACTGAATATAGCAACAACTAAATGATGCTTTACCAGCATAAAAAGGCTTCCTCAGCATATATTTGGCTGACCATCTTTAATGCATATGTATGATACAAAGAATATGTACTCTATTCTTCCGAGCATTCATTACTCGGATCATGGTTACAACACCTCATATGCCACCGTTTAACAGCTAGTGTCTGGTTGAGATGACTTGCTTATTGGTGATTGCCAACCATCAAAATGATGAGTTGACAAATCAGTCTCAGTCCTATAAGATGACTTCATTCTCATTCTTAGTGGTCGAGAATCTGTGATAGCAGTAGTGGGCTTTATGATAGTTTCATCGTTAGGTGTCAGGGCATCTGAAAATGAAAGTGTTGTCTAAATAACAATAAATTTTATGGAAGGAGTTTCATTAGTGCTTTGACTCAGAGAATTCAAATTATTTATGGAATCTCTTACTTTAAGTGAATGTTCATCAATCACATCAATAGCAGCACTCTCATCCTCCTTTCTTGATTTTAGATCATCTACTGATGGCAGTAATGGTGCAGAGAAAGGGTCAGTTTTTTTGCTTGGAGTCTCTCTAAGGTTCAGCGCCTCCTTAAAGACATGAACATTGTGGTCTTCCCATGACTGTGGCACAGTCAATTCTTGTTCAGATGATACAATCATGGCGGGTGTTATGGTCATTCCTTGCATCATGCTTGGTGAAATGAAGGGGCTGAATGCACTGAAGGCTGATCCAGGGATTGAGAAATTTTCATTAAAATGAGATCTATCAGGAGTGAAAGCCATCAATTCTGCTTCTATTACTCCTTTACGCTCTTTTTTTGTCATCACTGGCGATAGACGTAGTTGGGACTGGATGAGTATGTTTTCATAAGGCCGAGATTGCACATTCATACGAATGCTGAGTGGTGAAGGTTGTCCAGTTGGCTCGCCTGGAATTTCATCGCACTTTCTGAACAAAGATTGTGGTGCAGCGCAGTACTCTTTGAGCTTTGTTAGCAAAGTCTTCTGGAAGAAAACGGGTAGTCTTCTTCTCTCTTCCGCCGTCAAATTTAGATCCTCCATTGCTTTTGTCATCGCCAAGCCAGATGAGATGGACGATTCTGCCATTTTCCTGCGTTCAATAGCTGATCGATAGATTCCACCTATGTATCCACCACGAAGAGTGCGGCAAAACTCCAATAATTCTTGTTTGTCCTTATTTGAGGCAAGTGGACTTCGAGAAGAAGGCACCTTTGGAGCAACGGCTGGAGAAAACAGAGTGTTCAGTTCAGTTTTCCTCTTTTTTCGGATAGGGTGAGGTGGAGTATTGGTTGGTACAGAACACGAGGCGACTTGATCTACTACATGATGACGTGGATTCATTATTGCTTGAGCAGTTGGTTGAGCTCGCGCCGCATTCAAGCATCCCTCAACATCGTCACCAATCAAATAATTTCCATCATTATCAACTAATTTATGCTTCCCATCTATATTTTTTGAATAAAGATATTTCTCTACCTTACGTTTCATCGAGGAGTTCCAGTGATTCTTGATGGAATTATCTGTTCTACCGGGAAGCATTTTCGATATGTCAGCCCACCTGTTTCCAATACCGTCCTTCTGTGCTTGAATAATTATTCGATCCTCATGTATTGTCCATGGTGACTTTTTGATATCTGGGTTAAGATGATTGTGCCACCGTTCTCGGCACTGTTTCCCGATACGTCCTGTATGCAAACGTAAAATAGACATTCGAATATGCGTTACTAAAACCGCTCTAAAATCAAAATTGTTTCTTTCGATATTATTCTTCCGAATACTGATTCTTACCTGGAAGCTCACTCGCAATTTGGCTCCATCTTTTTGGGCCGTATATCCCCACTAAGTCAACAACTTTCCTATCCTCCTCCTCTGTCCATGGCCCTTTACTTGCTCCCATTTTTTCTGCTCCACCCTTGGCTGCACCACTCAGTTTTATGTACCTTCTCATGCATTCAGCGGCTTTGCGGCAATAGCTATTTCGATGGACTTTTTGTTTTTCAAGCTTGGTGAGACGAAGATGAGAGGCGATGGTGTTCCAATCGATTGAACGGATCTTGTCTGAATCTGATGTGACAGCCGGGAGACAGGCATCTCTAAGAGAAGGATGAAGAGAGGCGACGATTTTCTTAAGGTTTTCGTCCTTTTAAAGAGAGTTAAACATGAGTCGTCTTCATGTTAGTGGTCATAGAGTCACACTTAAAATCAAAAAATTTAAAAAAACAATCAAATTCATGGAAAAACAGCTCATAATTCTTTAGATTTCCACACCTCTGTATCGGTCCATCTAGGGGGCCTACTGGAGAAAGTAGGAACTGTCTGCTCAGATTGCATTGATACGTCCAAGTCAACTATATTTGCCTCTTGAATCTGAAACAAAGGTTGTCTCAAATTCTTTTGGTTATGCTGTTTTTGATTTTTTCCTTGCTGTCCACCATACCCTAAATCATTCTGCTGTTGATGAAGAGTAATCTTCGACTTCTTTTCGGATAGCATATTGCTAAAGCTAGAAATTCCAACAGAAGGAGGCAGAGACATCGGATAGCAATTCATCAAAGGATTTATTTCCATCGGATACCTGGAATAAGGCCTTGCGTTGGATTGGTTTACGGTATGATGCATAACGGATTTTTCATGAGGGACTTTTTGACCCATTGAACCCTGAGGCAGTAATCTAGGAGGACTGGATTTTGTGTCTGGAAATTGACTTGGTTTATTAACTGTGTTGTCCCGCGCTAAATAATTTGAACACGTCAATGGAACAGAATTTTTAGACCTCCCGCTGTTTCCATCCGACATAGCAACCTTCACACTTGGAGTCGATCGCACTTTAGTCGTTGATCTGCATGAATAAATTGAGGTGAAATCAATTAGAGGGCGATTGGCATGGAACAACAACACATGAATTTATATGAAAAATTGATAGGGATGGTAGATAATGCATGATAATGAAAAGATATCAGTACAATGATAGATCTGTCACTAAATGCATACATAGAACAATCACCAGTGGAACAATAATTCACTGAGTACAGGAAGTCAGAGCAGGATGGGTTCGTCGAAACCCACATGCAACCATGTATCAAGCTATGTCAATAACATAGGGATGATCTGCTCATGAACAATCGCAGCCCTGTCTGCTATAAAGCTATTCATCTATAAAACGTTGGTCACGTGATACACGGAAGTCTTTTTGTGCGTAGAAACTCCTGAGACAACCTGCGGACGAATCCACTATCAAATTCATTCCATTCCATCGCTTTCCACAATTTAAATCGCACGATCGTATTGTGGACTCAGTACAAAATCAACGTAAGGGTAGTTCTACGTTTTTGAATTTGATCTATGCCTAGTTCAAATTCTTCCAAGCCTACATACATAAAATGATCGTGACGGTTTCTGCACTCCAGTATGACGTCACAAAGTAATGTCGGAACAAATATAATGAACTATTTGAAAATGATTGGGAGCAAGCTTCGCATGTGACACCAATCTTAATTATGAGTAGCAAGATTTAAATTCAAGATTTGAGAAAGACATTCTTTAATATCGACGTATTGTGAGTGATGTATTCTGCTTCGGGCCATTTCACTTTGTGATCATGTATAATAGTAGTAAACCTTTTTAATCGATGTGTTGGACATTAATAATGGCGAACAAAACAAAGAATTTACATATTGACACCTTAGAAAAGATGGCCCTCCGAACGTTAATGACCTCGGTAGTTGTCATTAAAAAATAATTTAGACAAGAAATCCGATGATCGTGGAAAGTTCATCGAAACATCTCAGATTGATCGTACCACTCACTCATCTACTCACCTCTTCACTTGATTACTATTGTCGAAAGTCTATAAGAAACTTCTGTAGTTATGTTTCACCATTAAGAATTTCTTTATTCAGGGTGGTCTGTATCGAATCAAGTTCGTATTCACTTTGTTGAAGTGAGCCATCTTCCATACTTCTTCATGTGTTTTGAGGACTTCTGTAATGGCTGAAGAACAATGAGGCTTGTCCAAGTAAAACTTAGCGTAAAATACAAAAACTGTGAAAATGGATGAGAATACCTTTTCGATGGAGAGTTTCGTGCATTTTTACATTACGCCATGCTCTCCAGACTGCGAAATGGCTCGAAAAGAAGTGGTAAGACATTAACAGAGCGTGAAAAGACTTACACCTGGCGCAAAACAGATGATACATTGTCTACAATGTATATTTTATGAAATACTTTCTTCATCTTCTCATTTCACCGTCAGAAGAAATTATAGTACACAAAACATAAAAAAAGTAGATCTAAGTTACTTTGTCTTCCTAGTTATCGCAACTCTAATCGAGATAGTATCGCCTGCAACAATCGCGCATTCTATTATGGTACGAGACATGTTGGGCTTTATATCTTAATAATGTTGTTAGATTATCAAAAAGCACTTGAAGCTGACTGCAGTTAGTATCCTTTCGAACCAATGAAATCAATTTAAGACGATTCTGGGTGCAGACAGGCTGACTGGGATCAGCAGCGCTGAACCCTGAAAATGACTATTGTTTCCGACTACACGAAACCACTGAAGCTTCACTTCGCATTTTACATACGCTGCTGATCCTCAAAAATAGTAGGAGGTATGTACAAAACAACTTTGCTGTATCTAGAGGGTGAAGGAGATACCGTTCGTCTCATTCCTCTCGATGACTGACCGCTTTTGTGCCTGATTATCTTCCTTTTGTAGTGATTCCTACTTTTTGTGCAGAAACTATCGCCTATTCGTGGAGTAAGCACTTTAACCCGTCGAATATGTGATCCCCAGAGCGATTTAGGAAAGGATTTCGTAGCCCCATGAAGGCTGACAACAAAGCGGATTTCGCTCTCTGTTCCATCAGCAACGAGAGCATACGTCCATCTTCCATCAGAGCGACGTATAAATGCAGCGTCAAGATGAGTGAGTTCCCCGATTGCCAAAATGATTCTGTGATCCGCTGTAACATCCGCACAGCTACTATGATTTGTGCCTTCGGAATCTGTGTTCTGACTGGTCAGGGAAGAAGAGCTGCAGTTGTGATCATTTAGGCGCAGCCTACCGCGTCGACATTTATTTTTGCATGAAGAAATTACTATCATATCTTCCTCGCGAGCAACATCTCCAAGTTTGTATTGAGGATGGGCGATGGGCCCTCGAACTGGTGGTGGCATAGAAGTTACTTTTTGACATGAGCAGTTATGACGTGCATTTGTTGTTGAGCTTAGAGTCTGTTGTATCAACTTCTTTCCACCTTTTGCCACATCTGTCGTTGGTTTCGATCCTATATCAGGGACACATGACTGTTCAGAGCTTTGCTCTAGATTTGAAGAGGACGCTATCTCAGTTTCACTGACCACAGCAGTAGGCTCAGCAGAGAAAATGATAGGTTTGGACTCATTTTTTGAAACAGTCTCAGTTTCATTGACCCCAGCAGTAGACTTCGCACCGGCAAAACTCCGCTCAGACTTATTTTTTGACGCTATCTCAATGATTGACATAATGGAAGTCATGGATCCACGGCCCGATGTCGATGATTTAATACGATTACTACGTGGGCATCGGCGACTTCTCTCTTTAGAATTCTGCATCAAAGCTGAAATAAAAGGTGGTTGTGGTTTCGACGCATGCCGCTCGATGGAGGGAGGAGCCTGCGACGCCGTCGGTAAAAATGCAGCAAATTTTACTTCGTGGTCATCATTATGGCTTTCGTTTGTCATACTCTGCATAGCTGATGGTGGGGCAGGACTTAGGCTATGAGTGCGGGGTATCTCCTCACAATGAGAAAGTGTCGGATCAGATCTACGCCTATGCCATGTTTGAGCTCCATTAAATTCAACCTTCTTCTGCTCTCTACATATGTTTTCAACTTGGGTAGACTTCGCATTTGGAATAACACTTTCTAATCTATTATTGGCGACTTCGTAGTCATTGTTGACACCATCACTAGTCATATCATGAACCGCAGATTGTAGGACATTGCTCATTCTATGACTGCAAAATATCTCCTTAAAGGTAGAATGATTAGCTTGTTCCTTCTGCTCATTACTCATGCACTTGACTTCTGCCGAATCAATTTCTGGGATAACAAAATGTGCAGAAGAAGTGGTGAATGGAGGGCCAAACGGAATTAGATTCTCAAATTGATTATTTTCCCTTGTAGATGATAATGATGATGATGGTGGTGTTTCATTATCCATGTCAATCACACTAGTTGGAGACTTATTTTGGTTTGAAATACAATCACAGGTGTCAACATCAATGCTTTCCGAGAAGTTAAATGATAAGTTCAAGGAAGCGTTCGATTCAGTTTCTTCTGCATATGGAAGAAAGGACACAGCTGTGCTTGGAAGTTCGATTAGATCAGACTGCAGCTTAGAACGTGGAGACGCTGAGCATGATCGATCTAAAACGCAAGAATTATCACCATCTTCTTGGCGAAGATCAGAGAGGGACGTGATCATTTCCTTGGATTCAGCAAAATTCTTTACTATATGGTCAAGTCGCGCCATCGATGAGATTGATAAATCGTCTTCATGATCAGTCTGATAAAAAAGAGATTAGTGGCGAAATAATCTAAATCAGCAAGCGTATTCGTATTTATGACTTCCAGATGACTTACAGTGATACTAGAAACTTTGTTGTGGTATTTACATGACTCGTACGCTTGGAGAGGAATTTGAGGTAGTAAATCAACCTTTGGTATTAAGTCAGATGAAATCCCTTTATATCTTTCATTCAGTCTAGTATTTGTTTCGTGTGATGCCCTTTCATCAAGACTTTCATTATCAGATGAAAAGCTATTTTGATGCGATTCGCTATTTATATGATATGAGATTGCATCACCTTCATTACAATTTAAAGATCTCCTAGTCAACCTTGCAGAGATTTTTCGGAGGGCGTCAGCCCATCGTGGGTCAAGGAGTTCTTCCGTATATTCAGGGCTAGAGGCTTCTGAATTACCTGGTTGATCTAGGAATGAGCTATCTATTTTCCATTTTGACTCGTCTTGCTCAATATTCCTTATTCTGTCATTCGAAATGACTCCATTAACCTTATCGTTTTCATCATGTGTCACTCGGATATTAGCATTTTCTTGGACTTTGAAATGTATTGAACAAAGAGAACAACGATTGTTCTTCAGTCGCATTTCCGGATGGAAAACGCACTTAAGGGTTCCGTCTAGATCTTGTGCATTTGTTTCGAACAAATGTAGACGATCGCAGAAGATCTTTGATTGAGTTGCCGACGGTAATCTTAGATGATTTACAGCAAGTGGCGTCCTGTGGCCGATAAGACTTTTCTTGGCAGAGGCAGTTCGGTTACTGTAGAAATATCGAGACGACGATTCGTCAACACTATCACTTCCTGATGACTGAAACTGCTTCAACAAGGCGAGGAGTTCACGACGTCGATTTCTGTTGGGATTTCGAGTCCTTTGTTGCAAAGCACTGTTCTCAGACTTAACCTCAGTGCAATCTATCTTCGTTGGTCTCACAAGGTGAGGCGAAGCCAGAATTCCACTTGAGCGGGACTGAAATGTCTCAGTTTGCGCAGTTCTAGTCGAAAGTATCTTTTCAGACCTGAAAGGAAAAAGATCTTTTGTCGAGCTACTCATCGTAAGATGCGTCTCTGAATGTTCTCCATCGGAAGGATTCGTCAAGCAACGTATCCACATCAGGGGAATGCATCGAATGAATCCATCCATGTGCTGTCTACAGGTTTTGACATGCCCCAACCCTTACAAGAACAAATCCCTGTCTACTTCTATATGCACGGTACCGTGCTCGTCTCTGGCAGCAAAAAAATGACCGTTCCTTTCCCGCGTATTTTGCCACAGGTTAGTTAGGCCGAAATCGTACAAGGGGCGTCAACCAATGGGAGTGATTAAGATGGAACAGCCCTCTATCTATGGTACTCCTACTTGTGAAAAACCTCCTATTGTTCGTAAAGAAAGGTACTCCTACTAAATTCACTGAAAAAGAATAGGTAATTTTTGAACATGATCCTCAAGTGATGGAATCAAAAAGTAAGTAGATCAGTATCGCAGAAAGTTCATTTCTGTGGTTGGGAATGGCAGAGGTGATTAAGAGGGATGGGGGCAATAACTACAAATTGAAACATATA
>JALLAW010001116.1:0-10064 GCA_036939535.1 Cyclotella kingstonii | reverse complement strand
GTTTGCTGCCCTCTATATCATGGTGGGGGGTGTCATTAGAGTGGTTCCAGCAGGCATTTTGCCCGATGCGACGCACGGTCGAAAATGCTAAAATTTAAATTGCTAGAATGACCCACAAAATTCCATTGCTTGTTCATCAAACTGCCAACGGCTGAAAAAAGTGTGGTTCTGCACATACTTCCGACCCTCCAATATTGAGAGGAACAAATGACACAACAACAAAATTTACTCCTATTATTTATGACACGCTACAAAACGATGGGTAACGAGCCTCTCATTTTTTAAGGATATAGTTATGTTAGTTCCTACTTGTAACCCAACAGCAATAATATTGATGCAAAAATGCGATTTTTCAACAGCTTTTTTGGAAAGATGCTTGCTCATTGCAATACCAATGAGGCTTAGCAGATACTTTGGGATTACCTTTTTTGTACCTGTGAAAAATGGTTGGATGATCTGAAAAGACCTGGTAGAACCACTCTATTTTTTTGAGATATTGTGTGACTACCCAAAACCCTCTGAAGAGAACATACTTGAGGAAAAATCTAGAGCTTCAGATTGCGAATTTTGAGGGAATCTAGAAGAAGTCTGGAGGAAATCTAGAGGAGTCTTGTTAAACTTTCATTTTAAAATGTGGCCTTTTCACGCATCAATTGTCAGAATGATTTTTCCATTTCATTTTTGTCTTCCCTCACTCAACAATAACCCCCTCATGAGTGGAGATCTAAGCTCAAGATGGCTGCTGCTGGTGTACCACAACAGTATCAGTGAGTGCAGCTACCTTTGCAGGCAAGCATTTCATCATCCTGAATGCTCTCATTGGCAGCAGTTGCTTGATATGGTTGATCCCTCCTCCTTCCTTCATATCACTGGATTAACTTGTCATGCATACAATAAACTCCATCAAATCCTCTTTCCAAGTAATGGGACTGCAAGACAAATCCAATGCTGTGGCCATCCTAAGTTCTTGAATAGCAAAGGAATGGTTGGCTTACATTTTGTTTAATTGGGCAGTTTTATGGGCAGTAAATTCATCTGTATGATATATGGAGTTACTGCCTCCTGTTACTCGCGAATCATCAAAAACATTCTGAAACTGGTTCTGAGGAGGCTACAAACCCATCCACTTGCAAGAAGTAGGTTTCCTGATGATGAAAAAAGAAACAATTTGCTGCATTGATACAATTTACATGATCCCATAATTGAAGATGTGATTGGATTTATTGTTTGATTGTCGATTGCAACAGAGTTCTCTAGTAAAAGACATAAAATTATTTATTTCATGTGTATCCCACACATCTTTTCATTAACTGGCTGAGCTGCTGCTGCTGTTGTAACTACTACCGCAGTTGATACTACTAATAATGCAACTGCCGCCATCACCCTGTTCACTTCATCAGTGGCAGCTCGCATCTTCTTTTCTACAAGCAGTTTTTTTCTGTTGGCTCATCCTCTTCTTTTCTTTCTTCAACTTCTTCTCAAGGAGCTGTTTAAATATTTTATTGGACTTGCTTCACATCCGATTCAATTGCCTTCACATTCCTTTCATTACGCTCGTACATTCATCAGCTGCTACATTATCATTGCCATCCACCCACCAGTAGATTTGTCGCTTGTATCGCGGTCTCTGTCGATTGAAGTCACCAACGCCTGAATCAACTTCACAACTGACCCGCGTTTGCGCTGCAAGTTTGGCGAGTTCTTGGCTTTTTGAGACACCACCAAGCAATCCATCTGATGCGGATGACTTCCATTCGAAAATGGGAATGTTTGTCAAAGTTTTTTTCGTTGGCCAACTGCAACAATTGTGGTTGAGCTCTGCCGCGGGGTATTAGCACTGATGGAAGCAAATCCTACGGCAGCAGTATTGTCAATGCCAATACCAGGGGGCGAAGGATTATTTCCAGGCATGCCCTCCTTTTCCATCGCTGTCACAGCCACAATACCTTCACCTATACCAGATGGGAATGTTTTATCTCTGCCAACATTATGCTCACCAGTCATGACAACTTGTTTTGTACCTTCTGACGCAAAGCCATGTCCCATGCTCTCAAAAACTCACTCACCGATACCTCGCTTCCATTGGAGTTTTCCAGCATGTGACCATTAAACCCACCATCTTTATTATTGTCACCAGCTTTGGATGTATCCCAACCCAATAAAACAGAAATGGTGCGCTCCATGATGCACTGTTCAATACTGATACAATGGCTGATTCAATCACCATCTTAACCTTTTTGACCAGTAGGTTTTTTCATAAAATTAGACAGTTTCATGAACCAGTGATTACGCAAGTCTGTGCGATCTCGGAGAATAATTGCACCACTAACTGTGTGAGAGACACTTTACTCATCGATTGTAGTCGCACAAATACGCCTAGCTTGACAATCATGAACTCTCTATCGCCTGTCAAAGCTTCCGCCGCACACAAGGAAGCCTTTTACAACGCTATTGATAACCTTGACAGCAACAAGCACTTCAACAAACGATTAATGGATGAGAAGAAATACCAATACATCATCCTTCTTCTCAAGCCCAAAAGTCGTAGATCCAACATTGCCGAACTTCATTGTGAAGTTCATCTACAAATAGACAAATACCTTCAAAAGTACATCCTACATTTCTTCAAGTCGATGGTGATGCTCTACTTGAGATGCCTCTCAAAAATCCTGATGGCTCAAGTATGCCGCTTGATCAGAGTCGTTGAGTCAATTGTTACGAAAATCTATTCAACGGCTTGAAACATATCCATTGACACGACCATCCATAGGGCCTCACCATTTATCATCGTGCGGCAGCGCGATTTTTTCATGTGCCTCAGAGTGCGTGCAAATTATTTACTGAGACTTGCCCACGGTGTATAGAGATGGTTGAACTTAGACACTTATAAACAGGTAACCTTGAAAATAAACTTTTTATATATTGTCAATTTTTGTAATAAATCATTTATAAGTAGTGAAAATTTCACATTGATAGTTTAAAAGTGCTTAATTCCAGGGAATGACACTAAACAAAGGAACTGTGCCTTATTACCCATTTATATAGTGTTAGATTTGTAGTGATCCCACTATTTAAATAGGTGTCATCATGTATACAGGGACTGTAAGAAAAATCCCCATTTACGCAGAAAAAAATGTGCGGTTCTCCATAAACAGTCACATTATTTTCTGACAATATATAATGTATAGTATCGCTGACACTATATAAATAGGTTCTCTACGTAAATGAGGATTAACATATATGCTAAGTGGGACCGAACCTACTCTTAGAAACGGGGTAAGTGTGTTCAAAGATGTAATATATCAAAAATATTATATGTAGGATGTAGAACATATTAACGCTCATGCCTTGTATTCATTCATAGTGTACCTACATACACCTGCGTACCATCTCACGCCAAATTTCATAGAAGAATGACCCCCTAACATTCGACAGCGCCGCTGCACGTCGGATGATAAGCATGAAGTTATTGTCCATGAGTTGGTTCTCCAAATGAAGAACGACAAGTTCCCATGCGGGTTAGTGCGCTCTATCGCCACTCTCATTGGTATCAAAGAGAGAGAGATTTGTGAGTTCTTTTTAGTTCAGTGTTCGGTTTTTGTCTTGAAACTGGTGTTCCAATTGACGGAGGACCAAATTTTCACAAGAAGTCCTCCACCTCCTTTGAAGAGCTAAAAGGCTGTCCTCTATAAAGGAGGGAGGCTCAATCGGCGGTGGCTGAGTCTCTTGGAGTGTCAAAGACAATAGTGGTTGGGGATGATTTGGCCATTTACTAGAGTGTCCTATAGAGCAAGCTCACCCCCACTCACATAACAAAGCGTTGAAGCCTTTGCCTCTCCCACATTGACTACAAATTTCTCCTAGAAAACGCTCTACCTGCGATCAAGGCCACAATGCAAAGGTCTCGCAGTATAATGATTGTCCTGCAACAGGGCAATAGTCCTGTGCACATCGTTCACGATGACCTAGAGTTTTGGAGCCATGGACCTCAAGTTCCAAGTGAAGATAAGGAACCAGATTCAGATCTAAACGATTTAGATCTGGGATTCTTTAACTGTATCTAGAGTCTGAAGGATGCTTCAGCTCTTTTGTTTCTACTGTTGTGAGAGCGTTCCATAATGTTGAGATGAAATATCTAGAATGGGTATGGATCTCTTCAGTTGGTGATGAGGGTGATCGACAACATATTAAAACACATTAATAAGGATTGGTATGAAAAGGAGGGGACGCTGGGTTGGAATTTAGAAGTAACTCTGGCAGTCATCTAGAAGATAGCTGATTTTAAAGTGGGGAGGGGCAGAGGGGGTATGAGCCCTGTTCTATAGTCTGTTCCTCCTATTCCAGTGTGGTTTCTTTTCTCCATACCATGAGGTGCTTTGCCAAGGGTTATGCTTTTAATTGTTACATAAAATAAAGCTAAACACATCGCCTCTAACAGCAGTTTAACTGTGTTCATTAGTTAACTAATAAAATGTCGTAGTGTAATTTGTCATTGTTCTTTGGTATCTGATACATAGTACTCCAACCTAATTAAAGATGTATGCTAGAAAAAGCAGAGGGTGTTTACTGAGACACTCCCTGAATTTCGTCAAATGAAAAGTCACAGACATGAGTAGCAATCATCATGTAAGGACAGAGGTCATTGATTAATTAGTTAATTCATCTAATTAATTTAACACTAGGAATAGATTGTGCGGCGATATGTTTATTTTATTACATTTAGTAATGGCAAACTAAAGTGTATGGGCAAAAAGAGCGACCTACATTGAATAAAAACCACACTCACACGGGAAAAAGAACCTGCATGTAAGGGAAGAAAACTTGTGCTCATATCCCCCCAGTTGAGCCAACCATTTTCCATCTATATGGATGAGGTTATCTTCAGATCTATATGTGAATAGCAAAAACTCAATCGGGCAGCCATGTGAATGGGGGTTGGAAACTTTTAGCAAAGCTTTTAAAGGGCTGAAGCAACCCCTCCTTCAGAAGGCGATTCACAATAGTGCGTGACACACCAAGGCACTTCACCAAGGTTCTGTGCATTTGCCTGCCTTGAAGAGGAATGGCTTTCACAGTATCAAGGTCAGCTACTATTTTTTTGGCCACAATTGCTTGAAACCATGTCAATTGGCGCATTGTCATTCATACAGGATAAAGCAACATGCCAAACAAGGCTCACCACACGTTAGTCAAGGTTTAACATCTTGGGGATATCATTGATTGCCCCAACAGCAAAGATATACCATCAAGTGAAAGGAGTAGTTTGTGGACGATGGCTTGTGCCTTGGTGTCACATGTATATGACTTTTTGGGATTGCAACTGTTGGACTTGAAAGATTTTAGGGATGCTGTTTGCAGGTAAGTTTGGAGGGGATACATTGTTAATGAGCCTGGTGATACCCATCAGGAGAGGGGCAATGGCTGTTGGCATCAGCCATGGTGAAAGACCCTCAGTGAGGGCTTGAGTGAATCAGCCAAATTAACGACTCCCTGGATCTGGACAGGAAGGTACAGAATCATAGAAGGGCACGTTGGGATGATCATGGTGTTGATTAAGAGTCTGGCTGGCCATTTCTGTCAGAGTTATGGCCTCCAGTGTAACCATTATGATGGGTGCCAGAGTTGTAGGTAGTGATGTGAGGTGGTTGGTGGGTGGCATCTTTTGTGTCTCCCTGCAAAAATGAGAGCTCTATTTTTTGTGAGTTGTGTTTAGGGTAGTACCAAACTGCCTTTCAAAATTTTTGGACTGCCATGCCAGAATTCAACAAAAGTCAAATGATACAGCCCCAAAATTGCGAAGTAAAAGGGTTTCTCTATTGGCGCATATCTCCACCATCATCTGATCAATTTTAATCCTGTCACATATGTTGGAAAGCTTATCTAACTAACTTAAATCTCATAATGAATTTTTTTCCTTTTTAATTTAATATGTAGCTTGCAGGTGAAATAAACTTTAGGTATAAAACAAGTAGAGGTATCTCAATAAATAACTTTTTATCTATTAGTAGTACGTTTCAGAAGGTGAGACTGCCACTACTTGAAAGGTCTTGGAAAAAGTAAGTACTTTCAATAATATTATGTGGTTGCTGGGTAACCACCAGATGAAAAATTTGTGCCCATCTAAAAAAATCAGAGTAGTACCCCATCATCCATTATTCTACCTTTCTCTCTTTTTTCTCTCTTGTTGAGGGAGACACAGTTTATCGAGATCTACCTATCGTATAGTATGGTACCACACCTCGAGGTAGTTATTCTCGGAGTCGCCAAAAATACTGGGAGTGTGACACCACAACGTTACACTCTAGAGTGGGTATTACAGGGTATGTACGGTTTCTCTCTAGAGAGAGAGAGGGTACTTATGATTTGAGAGATTGATGTGGGTATGTTTTCTTCCTACATGACTTCAAAAACCTATCCACAAACTCTACTTGTTGGAGCCGACTTGGACAATGTCTTCTTCCTCTCCATTAGTTCCCGGTGCCATTCTTACTACCGCCGCCTCCTCTGAAGCTCGATTCTTCGCGTCGTCCGTAGCTTCTTGGTATCTAGCCACACTCGACCCTCATGCGCCTCACTGCCAAAACGTGGAATCTCGCTTGCGTCATCCCGTTCATGTGGTGACACGAAGAATTCTGTACGGAAACGTGCAGGTCGTCGATGTAGCACATTTTCAAGGTGGAGAGGCGGAATTAGAGATGATTTACAATGACGACGATGCTGAGATTAAAGATGCTGGACCTAAGACGTTAACCAGGAGGACTGCTGCCCGAATGGAAGCGTTTCTAGCATCTTGTTCTTTGGCATTACGGGAGGATCATGATGTTGAAAATATCAGGCCCAAGCCTATGAATGGTGGTACTAAAACCGAAGAAAAAGCGCGTAAAAACAAGACTAGAATAGCGATGTTCAACAACGTCGAGGAGTCTCTTACTAGGGCGATTCCATCTTATTCCAATATAAACCCCAAGACCTTTCAACAAATTGATCAAATAGATCTTATTCGCCGTCTTGAGTTATACTGTCGAACGTGAGTTTCATCCTTGACTAGGAATATTTGTTGTGAACACGCTGCATTTAGATCTTTTTGCACACTCATTTCTGTTTTATCGTAGTCTCAGAAGAATTCGCTCTATTATGGATGCACAATGCATCCATGAAGTGGAAGAGTGCGTTATTCAATACGAGAGTAGAAAGTCGATCCGCTCTCGAGTTGGGCTCATTTTACAAACTTATCTTCGTACGGTCGATTGTGTCAGAGATGTCCACAAGACATTGATGAGTCTAATTTTGAAGGCCACTTTAGAAGTGCTCGCAGAAGAAGTTTGTTCCGAGGATTTGAGAGGCACCATCGATCGTACGAATTTTAATTTGACTTCACATCCCTTTAGAGTGCTTTTCTTTTATTAACAGATTCGCTCATCATATCTCATTTCCTATTATAGGTCTCATATTCGAATACGAGCACAAAGTCTCTTTTGCATCACTTGCTTTTTTATCATCACCTGACAGCTCAGTTGAGACATATCTCGCGCCACTTCTAGTAAACTATTTTGAATACATTCAAAAAAATTGGCAATCACTCATCTCACAGTGTGAACTCGAACGAATGTTGCTCACTGTGCTTGATGAAGATATGCGGCAATTCTTCAGAAATGCAGTCTTTCATTCTGTCGGACATATCCTTGATGTCTGCCGCAGTTACCGCGAAAGTTTGGACAACATAGCTCTGCCACCACCGTGGAAGGAAGGTGTCCTTGGGGTAGAGAGATGTAGCTCTAGTTTAGATGTTGATGCAGCAATCCAGAAATATTGTAGCGATCCTGCATTGGTAAAACAGGCATTGCGTGATTTGAGACGCGAAGTCATTACTGTAAATGGACACATTCTTTCTCCTGCATCAAGTTCTATGGAACTTGCAGAAAATTTGGGATCTATTCTCAATTCAGAACACTTGATGTACTCTCTCAGTCCAAAGGGAAGAAGAAAGTCAAGAAAAGCAAAGAAAAAGTCCTGTTTTACTAGCGACTTTGGTTTAGAGGAGGAAACTGAGTTTGGAGACTCAGGTGTGGATTCTGATGGTAACACAGTGAATAAAATTGACCTGCGCATCATGGATGTGCTGACAAGACGTCTTTTAATTGCTGCGAGTCGAACAGGTGCTGGAGGTGATGCTTACTTCATTGTGTGAGTGAAGATGACTGCAGTATTACCACTTATCACAATCTTTGCGTGTAACTAGATTTAATATCAAACTCCAATAAAATGTAATTCAACTTCACATTTTAGGCGTGATCTCTTCGGTGGAGAAGAAGTAGAAGTTATACCAAATCAGTCTGAAAGAACTAATCAAGGAACTATTGAAATCATTGTTAAGAGAAATGCTGTTATTATCAAAAGCCATGCGAAATTTGATATCATCCCCAAACCCTTTGAGAGTAACACTAATGCCTTGATCCAATTTCACACAACAACAACTGAAACAATCTCACTTCTACAGGATGTGGAAGCAGGTGTGACGGTACTGAAGGAGAAGAAAACTGACATGACTGGTTGGCGTACTCTTGCAATTCGTCCTGCTTTTTATAAAAAGGTTCTCCGAAGCCGATAGGAGCAATTTCATGGGCCCCTGAGCACTATTTCTTTAAAATGAATTCCCTTGTTTTACACTTATTCGTTGCACCATTTTTCTGTGTAGAGATGATTTACGAGTCATAACATTTCTAAAACAATCATATTATTCTCTAGCAATAGTAGATTAATATTGATGATATCATTTGTAACTGCATATATCTGTTCTATTTTTTTTTCTCTCTGTGGCACTTTGGTCCATACTATTCTTAACCAATATGGCTAATGCAGCAACTTTTCCTAACTATCTACACCACTTTTTCCAAGATTTTGACTCAAAAGAGTCTCAGCCTACCTAGACAGGTCAGATCTGAAAATTCAAAGATATTTGTAGTATGTACTCAAGTTGGACCTAAAATATCTGAGGAATAGAAATATTTTTTTGTTTATCAATTTAAACTTTTTTCACTTTATTTTCACATTTCACCAAAACAACATAGACTCTCCTTTGACTCTATGCAAGGTACCACTCCATAGCAATAGTGGGAACCCCTGGAAGCCATCCCAATTGACTGTTATGGTCCATTGACTGTCCCCAAAAGCAGTCATCCAGCAGTCTCATTTAGTGAGTTGTCTACTGGCATCCAAACTGTCTTTTTCTCCTCCACTTCATCCTTACACACGTTCTTCTTTCAGCTCAATCAGAGGTTAATTAATGTATTATTACCCTTCATCAAGGAGCCTTTGCAGTATGATGACAGCAAGTACTCCTCTAATGCATGTCATACGCAGTATCGTTCAAACATTAAAGAAATCTTCATTTGACACAGCTGCATTAGTCAGTTCTCTCTCATCACATGTGCCAAAAGATAATCATTACATTAAAACACATTGACCCTATGCTAACAAGGTATTGCTCAATACACTCTCTCCTGAAAAAGCGAGAGGAATTCATGGAATTTCACATGAAAACTAGATGTGTAATATATGAATTATAATAAATAGAGGATTTAAGTCTTGAAAGATATTTATTCAATCATCATGAGCATCAATTGACATCATAAAAAAAGATGACCATTTGCAATGGTTCTATCCTCCAGCAAGTTACTCTGCCTCAATTTTCTAAGTGAGGTTTGAAATGTCCTTCAATTCTTCATCACTAAGATCGATGTCAAAAATACTGGTATGTTCTTTCATCAGTCGTGGGGCTGCACAGAAAGAGTTTCAAAACCCGCATGCATTGAACTTGCAATATGTATATTGTCAGCTCACAGAATGAATACTGAGAGGGGAGGTTATGAGATTTGAGTATGACCATAATTATTATAATTTTTGATACATGTATGTTGCACTCTACAACCTAATTATATACTTGATACATTGTATGTGTTGATACAATGATGTTGATGTTATAATAGTAGAACTCTATGGTTAAGGTAGTAATGGTAAGCGTGATTGGGGTGTGTTCGGGAGAGCAGAATGAATTGTGCTGCGTC
>JALLAW010001115.1:0-10075 GCA_036939535.1 Cyclotella kingstonii | reverse complement strand
GCAGTATGAATACAGGCATTGAATGCATATGGGTCCTGCCAGTATATATACTGGACGAGTATATATTCTGGTACCAACATATATTCATTTTTATAATTATCAAAAATAGACCATATGCTTGATTGGACCTAATTATGCAAATGTGATACTACCTAGATATTTCTTGAGAGAGGTCACAAATTTAACTCACTTTTATATCCACATCAACTTACCCCTAAATTTTCATCTAACAATATGACCATGCTTTGAATTGATTCTATAGAGAAGTTCACATTAATTCACTTGTTCAACATTTTTTGTTTTCATCAGTGCTATTTATTGAGAAATGCATCAAAAGTTAATAAATATTTTGAAGTGCATTTATTGTGCAAATACTTCATATTCAATTGCTAATTTTTCCTCTTAAATTTTTAAAGTTCAATACAACATCTGTCACACATTAATTTATGTTTTTCAAATAGCTCCTCAATGAATATAGAAGAATGATACACAACTTTTAATCATTTCAAGAGCTTCTTTTATGTTGGATTTAATAAAGTTGGATATTGTCATAGTGTTATCATTGACCTTAAAACAAACTGAAGTACACAAACTATTTTCTACAGTTTAATTTCCTCATGTAGACCACTTTATTGTTCAATTTTATGGTATAGAGGTGTTATTGTCTGATTTTTCATTGTATTGAATAAATAATGCAACAGCCAAAAATGAAGGTATATTTGCCAAAATGAGCTACCCTCATGTTATAAATATTCATAGAAGTATCTATTGGTGTGGTTGTATTGATTGAATATGGATCTTTAGGAGTATAGTATTATGAGCATTCTTCTCAGGACAGCATTTCTTGTGATGTCTACACTCCACACGAGATTGTTTTCTCCTAACTGGAACACTGATAGAGACAAAATTAATGGATATTGTACTTTTTTAGTCTATTGCCAAACATGATAGGATGCTCAGGAAAACAATATGACTCATCTGCCAAACTCTGTATTCCAAATACCTTTTAGATGTCTTCCACTTCATTATTTATTTTATGATAAAAAGAACTACTGTCCCAGGATAACTGAATCATGTATGATATCACCATTTCTCTTCTGTATGGATTACTTAATCTGAATTTCCTAACTATGCAATCAGATTTTTATTCTAGTATGTGATTTTGACCTCATCATAGAGGGAGTATTTCCATGCTGCCTCTATTTGTTCATCATATGCAAGTGATGAATAGAGAACTCCATTTCATAAATAAGAATGATCTGGAATAAAATTGTTTGCACTGACAGGAGAACATCTGTGATCCGAGCTAGCATCAGTAAATGATGCATTGACATATATTTACCTGCTGTTCTCAATTGACATAGTAATAAATACTGCTGCATAACTATGAAAGCAATTTTGTGTGTCTCTTTTCGCCCCCTGTGCATCACTGCTCTTGCATACAATATGACAAATTCATGGCTACTAATGACTGATCACGCATGAAGCAATAAAAATTATTGATGTTAGAGTCAATTTTCATAAAGATTTCAATTGGGACTCCATAAGATAAACCTTACTTGGGCTTCCAACATATGTAACTTCATGTTTGTTTCACTTAGTTAGGTAGCTTTCCAGAGAAATTTTCTCTATTATTGAAACGGTTGCTCTTGTTGCGATTCAGCCTGCAACCGAGCAAATTTCTGCCAAATGTCTCCATCTGACACACCACGTTGGCGTGCTTTGGTCATGTACAACACCAAGTTGCATGCATTTGGTTCTAATAGAGCACTTGATATTACTTGAGCTAGATCAGCTCGTGATACTGCTGTAATATCTTTGTTTGTCTTAGTGAAAAGAAACAGAATTCTTTATAAGAAAACAGAAAGCAATGCTTATGGATACTCTTAATTTATTTACATACCTTTTGCAAGCGAATGGCACTTGAGTCTGTGCTGGGTGATTCATTGTATCCTGCAACTCTTATTATAGTGTAACTATAATGACTGTTAGCAAAAAAGAAACTTTGATGTACAACGTTCAGGTTTGATGAAGACCAATTTTTCGCACCTTAATCCACTCTTCTTAATGATTTCTTCACCTTTATACTTGAAATAAGTTTCCTCAGCACTTCGATCAGGAGAATTATTCTTGTGTTGATTGACACTCATTTGATCCAGTATTTTATAATGTTCTCCAGATTCGGTTGATAAAAGTAATCTGTGCAAATCATCTCTAACAATACCATCATGAACAACAGGCGGTATTCGCGCGTCACTCAAGTACACAAACTCCGGTTCAGGTTGACCACGATATGCTTTTATATAGTCCAAGGAGAAATAAAATTTACTCCATCCTGGATTAGATGCAGTCAAAGAATTATTTTCCCCACGATATCGAAAGCCGAGTTGACGGACATCTCGACCAGTAAAGGGAGGAATATCATTTTTACCTAAGACTCGTCGCATTCGTTGTGTATTTTCATTCTCTGAACCTCGTTTCTCCGGTCGCATTCTGGCTCGAAAAGCAGGAAAGTCCAATCGGATTGTAGAAAACTTGTCTCGTGATGAATTTTCAGAGTATCTACTAGGTGACTTGGAAGCTGTGCGGAACTCGCAAACATACTCAACTCCTAGTCTTTCATAAGCCTCGGTCCTCACAAATGCCTCATACACTCCTCCATTGCTACAGACACGACAGACAATACCTCCATAGCCACTAGATCTAAAGTCAATACCTTCATCGGGCTTGTTACGTGATCGAAGACGAGCAGATACGATTGCTGCTTCCGCATAGCGTCTAACTTGTCCAGTGAAGACACCATGACCAAATTTATTTCTCTTCCAACTGCAGTGTAGAAGGCTGATGATGCTCGGATCCGGCTTCACTTGTGAGAAAGTATTTTCCCTTTTTTCATCTGTTCTACCCGCATCGTCCTCTAACGACCCATCATCGATACTAAATAAATTGAAGTCAGCAGAACGTTTCCCAAATTTGAACAATACTCGCTTTGCTGTCTGTGATGATCCATAATCGGCATGCCTTACGTTTTGGTATGCATGTATCAAATTACGCAATCCAGTAATATCCACCATTTCCGCTTGTCGAGCGCGTTCACTCATTTTAGTTTCCAAATTTTCCCAGTTCTCGTTTTTATGCTGCATTTGACTAGCAGCAGCACAAAAAATAATTTTATCTACATCCGTGACGGCATACTCTAAGCTTTCAATGTTGTTCAAATCCCCTTGACAATAAGTCACACCGGTTCCAAGTTTGTTCAGGGTAGAAGAATATAGGTCTCTCACTAGAACACGTATCCGTGTCTTATTCTCGATGAGGAGTCGTTTGACCAATATTCTCCCGAGAGCACCAGTGGCACCAACAACAAGAACCTCAGGCCGATAATCTTTTCCCAAGAAAGAAAGAGAATCAGTGGATAGTTTGGTGCTATCTTTCAAGTCAGCCATACTCAATCCTAGCTTGTCATCCAGATAAAAGTTGTAATATATGGCACGACGATCAGGTGATAATCTCGACGCGGGAGAAGAGGTAGAACTGGCAATGGCGGATGCCAAGCTGATTGCTGTTTGCACAGTGGATCGAAGAGATTTTCCAGCGTTATAGGGATTAATCATTTGTAGGATGTTTCGTTTGGTAGCAATGGCAGTTCCATTTCGGTTAAATGGCTGGAGATGATGAGATAGATTAGTTGCATTGTTATCTTGGAGATTTGTCATTGTCGTCGAAAAATCAGAACTATTAATAGAGTTACTTTTATCTTCATGTCCTTGTGAGACCGATTGAGCCAGATGATTCTCATTACTTTCCATTGTATCGTTGGATTCCTCGTTGTTATAGATGCTCCCTTTGAGAGAGTACAAAGATGACGAGAAAAGGTGCATTCTATAATTGATCCCATTAGAATCCAAACAAAAAAGTCCGCCACTTTTGCATCTATCATGATTTGGAAACGTTCGTTTTTGTCGTATGTTCGATCGATACGCAAAGACCTCTGGCGAACCGCCAATGTGACTAGATGGCCCCGACGATGACAGAAAGGCGGATAGGGCCTCAACTCCACAAGATACTGCAAGCATCGTAATGATAGTGTATTTCCGCCGTGAATGATTCATATCAAAGTTTTCCTTTTTTGTTTGTATAGTAGGATGAGGAGTGTCATTACCAAAAATTATTTTACTGCCGATATTGACGAAGATACTACATTTGAAAAGATGCTCATTTATAATAAAATACGAAGTAGTATCCTTTCGAAAATCTTTATGTCATTACTTTCAAGGGAATTAGTAGTGCTGAATTAGCTCAGCTGAAAATACCTTGGAGGAACATTAGATACAACTATCGCGCCTCTTATCATTATTCAATTACCCTTTTGCTTACTCCTAATAATCCTAGCATACAAAGGTATGATACTATAGGGTATAGTATAGTCTACAGGGTGGTGCACTCATTCGTCCAAACACAAGGCATTAATCAGTCTCACCGATCGAAGGCTTCTTCCATTTCACCCAAGTAACAATGGTCGATCACACACCCCTCATCCCAGCTGAACCTGACTACGGAGGTCGTAAATTAGGCCATAAAATTTGCTGCTGCTGCTGCGAGTAAGTCAAAGAATCTAGTGGGGTAATTGTGGCACTGTTGTCTTGGCGACTTATCACTTCGTGATCTCTTTTCACTTCCCAGCTCCAAACGTGCAGTCCAATTCTTAAACTCTGTCGGAGTGATCATCAACGTTGTGATGTTGGTTTTACTTAGTGTCAACAGGTACTCTAATGTTATAATTGAAGGCGCTGAAGATGAGGTTCGAGAGCTACGCAACAACTACACTTACTACATGATTGTCTATTCCATCGGTCTTGGAATAAACCTCATAGTTCTGTGCGGTGCCTCAACTTACAACAGATTTCTTGTTCTCTTTGGAGTGGTTTACACATTGTATGAACTTGGTAACTATGTGTATTTTGGCATCACAGATGGAAAGGAAGAGGCAGGCTGGTGGTTTACGTACATCATCCTCCCATCACTTTGGACTGGACTGTATATTTATCCTCATGGCGTCTTTATCAAAGAAGTTGGAGACGGTAAGTATTTAATATCCTATCTGAATCGAATTGCGTCGATTTTCAACCATCCCCTGATGTTACACTTTCCTTATGTTTATCTTTGATCACAAGGAATCATGGCTCCCGAAACTTATGCCCGTGAGCGTTTCTCTTGCTGCTGCGTTTAGTGTCTATACAAGTTAAATGATCAACATCAAGTTAATATCCTGGTAGAGCCTCATGTTAGTTAATTTTCTAGGAGAGGCATATTTCTTGTTATTTTAGACTTTCTCAGAGGTGTTATTTTTGTCAACTCCTTATTGAGAAGAGTAAGGCTTGAAAAATAAAGAAAATCTTTTGCTGCTTGCCTTGACATCTTTTTGAATGTCTTTCTGAGAAATCTTAAAATTATGCTCTATTAAGTGTGACTCTAGTACTGTAAATTGAACAATTTGGTACCCTGCATACAATATACATGCCTGTCATATGAATAACTCTTTCAGCTATTGTTTGGTATAGTACCTTTTTAACTGAAACTAATGCTCTCCACTGCTTCACCACTCCCTAGAGAGAACTAACAGAAGATAAATTTTTTATAGTCCTTATTGCAGAGACAATTGGTTCATCCACATCAACTTCAAAAACACTTGCTCAAAAATCATTTTGATTTTTTTTAATAAATTACCACTATTTAATCTACAAACAATCTACCCGTTCCGACTGCTATTGGTCTATCTTTTCATTTATCAGAATATAAAAAATGCAATACACAATTGATTGCAGCAGAAACACATCACTCCTTTTCTGTGTGGACATGATTTGTTGTGACTAATTCTCAGTTGGTTTGGAAATAGTACTTCTACTACTGTAGTTATACTACCTTAGCACTGATAGTCTGGGTGAGATGATAAAGGATGAATAACAACAAAGACACTGCAACTCAGCAAAATGGCACATTTTTATTTGCACTCCTACTGTAAAGTTGGACAATAAGGACCCAATGTCCAGAAAGTATGACACATTTTACTCCACCTTTTTAAATCAAAATGTACCAAAGTAACGTAGGATATCTTGTGCGAAAACTTGCACTATATGACAGCACGCAACAATATCATTTTGAGTTAACAATAGGTTGGCTCACAATACATGCCAAACAACTTTTATTGTATAATGAGGGGCACCTGCACCAGCTATTCTTTGTTGTTGCTACAGTGTGAAGGAACATCTCAAAGTTGTTTAAAGGTGTTGCTTGTTACAACAGGAGCAGAGGTTTCCAATCTGCAAATGCTCTGTGACGCTTGGTGCTAGTAAGACTTGTTGTTTGAGATGGTGAGAGAAACAGGGTAAGCTGCCATTGTATGATAAGGGCGCAATGGCTATGAAAAATGAGCTGAAATATCAATTGCATTGAACATGAACTCCTCCAATTCATCCTCGGATGTGGTGTAAGTCACTGCAACGTGCTTATACAAGCTTCACAAATTTTCACTGATTTTCTGTGGAAAGCAAGGTAGCAATGTAATGTACAGTGAGACAATGACTTGAGGTAAAAGATTCTGTGTACCAATTAGCTACTCCTTTTGACCCATTTTAAATGCAAATTTCATTGGATCACTGGTCCAAAATAAATGCATTTATCACATAGGATGTACTAATCCTACTTAGAGCCAAATTTTTTCCTCTCAAAAATGGTGAGATAGGAGAAGATTGAATTAGTGTGAGTCAAGGTAGAGTACCTCCCCCCTTTTCAAAATGTCCAGAAATAAGTGATAAGAATTCTGACAGCTGTATGTAGGCTGTAAGAGACATTTGAAAAAATTGTTGAAAATTTTAGGGGTAGGGCATTCATGAACCTGAATTCAATTATGGTGATATGAATTCTCATGAATAAAGGGAATGGCATTGAAAATTGCCCATTTTTTGAGTGATATTCAAGAACAAATATCTCAGCCAATATTGGCCGAAATTTCATTATCTTAACAGGTCCTAGTAGCTGAGCTATCGGAAAATAAGACTGCACAAGTTCAATTTTTCTTTACTTAATTTTGAGTTGCTGGCAAAATTCCTACCAAAAACCATGCTTTGTTCAAGTCATATCTCCACTGTAATGCAGTCAATTTCCTGACTGCAAAAAAAGACTAAATATTCATTAGATAGCTATTAACTAGCTGAAGACATTGGTATCAGTTTGGTGGCCGTTCAACAAAAATTTGAAACTTCCAAGAAGATCCAAAATTAGATGCATTTAAAGTGAACAAGAGGGAGTACTTATCAATCACATAAATTGCCACATATAGCTGTAAATGATGAGATGGATTTTTTGAGAACAATGAGACCTTTTCTAACAGGGCTGACACATGCTCCAAAATTCATAATGAATATGTACCAAACACCAGTATTTTATTCAATGCAATCAGATAGAATGCTAGAGATGAGGAGACCTCATACAGTGAATCAGAAGACTTGGGAAAATGAGTCAAACTGCATCACAATTGCAGTTACCATAATTGTTGTTGTCACTGTGAGCCCTCCAACAATTATATAAGAAGGTAATAACATCACTTATTGATTGTTGCATCATATTCTTACATATTAATGATTTCTCTTTTGAGCTTGTATGAATTGAGTTTGGAATCCTACCATGTGGTCCTCACTATGCTTGTCAGTCAATAGCATGGATGCACCAAGTCAATATGCCTTGATGGGTGGATATGGTGCTAAAATCATGTTTTGACTTAGGTCCACCCAACATAAATCCAGTGCTATTATTGGAGTTATATCAGTGTCTTATGATGAATGACATTGTAGCTAGGGATGAAGACCTTGGCATTGACATAATACATATTCCTGGTGGTTGTACACCAGACTGTCAACCATTAGAAATAGCTTTTAATACAACTTTTAAATCCAGGATTCATATTTTGTGATAAGAGTGGACGGCAGAGCACTGAGATACAATTAAAAAAGACATCTACTATAAGAGCAATGTATATAGATTAGCTTAATAGGTTGTCAATGCTTTCAAGATGTGCCTGAGAGGGTAATTGCAATAGCATAGGTGAGGACAGGGTTCAAATGGTTTTATAAGAAGGCTTAATTTACTGTTAG
Source organism: Cyclotella kingstonii (assembly GCA_036939535.1). Classification (NCBI taxonomy): domain Eukaryota; phylum Bacillariophyta; class Thalassiosirophyceae; order Thalassiosirales; family Thalassiosiraceae; genus Cyclotella; species Cyclotella kingstonii. The sequence continues at coordinate 1,925 of JALLAW010001115.1, read as the reverse complement.
CTATTGATTATGAAAGTAACACCTAATCTTCACTTAATCTAAATCTTTAATTTTTTGTCACTATCTTCATTTAAATCAGCATTGAATGCTTAACAATATGATCAACCATTATTCCTGAGACACAACATCCAATGTTTTGGTAAACCATTGACCTCTTCATGACACCCTCATCATCAACAGTCCACACTGTGCTAACCCTTCCTAAAGCTCCATCATATCTCTGACTGTGTTTCACATAGCTCTGTTGTAAGAAACTTATGTGAGACAGCTCAATACCATCAACTACCCACTTCAATTTTAAGGCACCCATATTCAACCCCTCATTCCTCAAATACATATGATGGATGTGAACACAATCATCCCTCCTCAAACCTCAAAGTGGACCCACAGCATTCATGTCCAGTGCACGATAGTCCATAGTCATAGATGTTAGTTCCAACAATTTGCACATATGCACCCAAGAAGTATTGCTGAACTTCCATGAAAGAATGGATTATCTGTGTGCTTGTTGTATGTGGGTAGTGAGACTGAAGGGAGAGACATATTTCTATGTTCAGTCTGTACTTAAGCAGTGTATGTGAGGACATATGTCGTCAAAGCATATGCAAATGATGCATCTTTGGAAAGAGTTTTAAAAGTTGTATTCATATATGAATATATTTCTCATGGTTTCTTAAGAAAGGAGATGCTCACTTGACGAGTTTCCTCCAGAAGCAGTAGTCCTGTAGAAAAGTCGGTATGTAGGTAAGTAGTTGTGAGGGATAAAAGTAGGAGTAGGTTTCACTTTTTGACTCCTCACACAACTGAGGTCTCTCACACGCCCCAAGTGACACCTTGACAACTGACCGAGATTATTACTTTACTTGGTGATAGAATTGTCCTATCACATTCCATCATCTCAATAATGGACATGACCGACACGTTCTTTCATATATAGCCTAAATGTTTCATTCATTGCAGGTTTATGCGCGCAATGCGCTGTATGGCTTATCATCATCACCAGGGAAACCTGCAACAATAGAGACGACTTCTGCATCTAGCGAGAATGTCATCGGCGTTCAAGAAACCTTTTATCCTCAGAATTATCTCCCACTGATCATTCTACTCGCCATATTCTGGCCGTTTCTTTTGTCTCTCATCGCTGCCTCATTCTCTGCTTCTGCATGGCTCTTTTGGTTACTTATTGGTGCATTGTTTGGTTTCATCCAACTTCTGTTTGTGTTGTATAATTTTGTCATGATCACTTGGGATTTGGGAGTTTTGACATTATTGAAGACTTTTGCCATGATACGGAGCTATGTCAGATATTACACCTACAAAATGACAGATGCTGCTGGGATAGAGATTAAAGGCAGGAACAGGCATTTCAAAAAGTTCAGAAGGAGAAAAGAATGGAGAGAAGAATTAGAATTGGCGACATCATACAAAGAATATTGTCAGATAGAGCTTTATGAACCGCAAAATATGGATGTTGTCAGCGAGCGGAAATACAATTTGTCTCGAGTTGAACCTTTGCATGACCCTCTAGTCAACCATGTCGATAAGATTGGGCTGAAGAGGCATTCAGTGAAAAATAATGGGGAAAAAATCTCTCAAATTCAACAAACTCCTCCGTCTAAACAACCTGAAAGATCGCCCGTAAAAATAGAGAATGGCATTTCTCCATCATCCTCTCTTGACAATCACATGCGAAAAATACATAGTTGTCTTGATTTGAAGAAACCTAATGCTGATGTTAGCAGTTCACGCAAACCGAAACGGACTTCATCGACAGCATCGCTGCCAATTACTCCGTCTCAGGAAGGTGATGGAATGTTTTTCGACAGTGATGAAAATTGCAAGGCATGGGAAAAAGTGGTAAAAGAAGATTTGGGTATGGCAGGAGATCTGCTATTGACAACCATGTATAGATTGAAAGAAGCACG
>JALLAW010001114.1:0-10078 GCA_036939535.1 Cyclotella kingstonii | reverse complement strand
CAGAAGAGGGAAACAATTGAGTTCTTGAATTTCTATGGTAGTAGCTTTTGCAAGAATGTAGTGGCATATTAAATTAGAGTTGGTATTTTTTATTTTTACGTTATTTAAGTATGCATCTTGGATTAGTCCCCACTATACAAGAGGCCTTCATACAACTAAAAAAGTGGAGTCAAAGTTGTGTACATTTGCTGGGGACTCTTGAGACACAAAAAGGTAGTTTGTAAACTGATAAACTAGAGTGCCTGGCAAAAAGAATGGCCTTCACCAGATAAAAACTACAATCACGAACGGAGAAGAAACTGCATTGTAAGAGAAGAAAAACCACACTTATAACCCTCTGCCCCCCCCCCCCACTTCAAACTCAGTCATCTTGTCAAGAATCCCAGGCCCCCATTAAAAATTCATGTGGAGCAACCTCTCCCTCTCAATCGCAGCAAGGTAAACCTTTCAGCTGCTCCAAGGAAATGGATGTATCTTGCGGCCGACTCGGCCAGACTTCCTTGATGTCGCCTCAATGGAGAGGCAATTCTCAAGGCAAAGGCACACACGACCAAACAAAACTTACCACACCTACCTTAACATTCATCTCAACTGCTAGGGAACAAATCATCCCCAGTGGTAGCCTATCCCCTCCATAGAGAGGAGCAACTGATCAGCGATGTATCTTCGCTCATCGGATCCTGGAGAAGAGGTGGGGAATTATTGGGAAGTACTTCAGAAGGGGATCAGACATGGTTGGGCTGGGCGGCGGCTGTCCTGTTGGATGTTCTGGCCCTCAGCGGTGCCGAGATCAGGAACTACTGGATCAATGTGTGGAGGTACAACATTATGGTGGAGAGAAATAAGACGCGAATGGGGGAGGTTGGAAGTGTGGGGGACGTGTTCTGGCGAAGTTATGGCCGCCAGCGTCAGCAGGAAGGGTGGTGGTGGATTGGTTGGTGGTGGTGGTAGGTAAAAAAAATCTGCCTTATTATGGCAATATCTGCCTGCGGCCAATTTTTGTGAGGCCGAATTTCGGAGGATTATCTAATGGATGGCCAGTGAATTTGGGACTACCTCGCCCAAATGCCCGCAAAATTCAAATGATACCGCCCCAAAACTACAAAAATGGGGTTCTTTAAAGGGCCATAACTCAGTTTTTTGCGTTGGATATCTAAATAAGTGCACTACAATTACCTAGTACATTGTTAGTAGAGATTGTAAACTTAGTTGTAGTGTGCGGTTAATTTAAAATTAGGTCAAAAATATGTAAAGGTATCTTGTTTAAAATAATCTTAGAAGAAACTACAGCCCCAGAGTACTTTCATTGGATAGCCTGTTGAAAAAGTGACTACTTGCATTTGTGGTTCATTATTCTATGGCTAATATTGATGAAGTTATGGCCGTTGGAAGGAAAGTGTCGATTTAAAAAGACAGAGTAGAGTTAGTTAGTTATATTATCCCTTATACTTCCATTTTATGGTATCAAACTATACAGGGAATTAAATCGTTTAAATAGATGAATCGAATGCAAGAAAAATTAGTTTTCTATCTCATGCAGATATTCATAGTGAAGGCTGAAATTTTTGGTTGACATTATATAGCTAACCTGCCATGATTTCAATTGTACTTAAATAAAATTGAACCGTGAATCATCCTATATGCCTGAATGTGAAGCATTCAGATCAGTGAGGAATTCTTGAATCCAACCAATGGCCATTGAGTTTCAATATTTCAAAAATGCACCATACTTTCATCAACAAAAGTGGGTGCTCTACCTATTTTAGAAAATTCTCTTGAAAAATTCAATTAGAACTCAGTGAGTTTTTTGCGTAGTGGCAAGTACTCTCCCCAACAATTGATCACATGCCTCTTAACTATGCTGATTGTCATGTTGCCACCTATCAGAATTCAAACACTCTCCCCTCCCTGTTCACCATCAGGACTAGTGATTCACCAGCCGCTCCAATGCCACCGGCTCAAAACTCCCCCACTTATACATTCCTTCTCCTTCAGTTGGAAATCCTCTTACGGTCAAAAAAATATTTATGTCACCAACGGGCAGCGTCGCTGCATCTTACAGTCACTCCTGATCCATTGTAATGGTAAGGATTTACTCCACGGTACAATTATCACCATTTAGAACTGCAGTGACGTGAGCTTTTATTGTTTGCGTAACATTTAGAAATTGCTCGTGATTGCATGAACAACGGTGCGAAAATTGATGTACATTCAAAAAAGAGACATTGTGGCTCGAAAATGAAGAGCGTCGACCTGACAGCTGTAAAGGAGCTGCCGTTATACAGTCATGGATCTGAGCTGTCATAACGAAGAAGATACACACAGGATCACGAAGAATAAGGGGCACAATCGAAAGGTGATTTTCCTCTGTGCCATCACAAAGCCATGCTTGACGGCAAGATATGAATCCGGCCCTACATCACTCACCATGTTGTTCAACGATCGAGAGTCTATCACAGGTTGGCTGGCATCGTCATAGAGCCCATCCTCTCCATCGACAGGGTCATCTATCGCTCTTTTATACTGGAGAATGTCCTTCAAGCTGTGAAGGAAAGAGTAACCAAAAAGGCATGACAAGCTATTCATCTAGCAGGATAAAGCTGAGGCTCACATTTTGGCAGATGACCCCCAATTCAAGTAGTAGTGGCCGATCTGGGTCGAGTGGAGTTGATGATGAATCAACCAGCCCGATCTCCCAATCCTAACATCCTCGACGTATCATTTTTCAACTCCATCCAAAGTCTGCAACACAAGAAGCCTACAAACATTTATCCAGAGTTGTTGAAGGCAGTTGAAGATGCTTTCATGGAACTACAAAGCAAATCACTTGCTAACGTTTTCATTACCCTACAACTTTTCCTGGAGCATATAATTCTACATTATTGGGGCATCAACTTTAAGATTTGATACTAAAACAAAGCAATGATCAGGAAGCAAGGTCGACTAAGGGAGATTTTGAGTTTGAGGCAAGAAGTGGAGGATAAGGTTATTGCATTTCAGATGAGGTTTTATTCATTTTTTTCTTGTTTAATTGTTTCTTAAATTGGTGACGGCGGTCATTTCATATTTAAATTGGCTGCTCATTCAACTGTTTGGGGATGAGATTATCATGTCTTTATTTGTTATGTTTTAAAGTCGTTTCGAGGTCGGGAGGTAGACTGTGCTGGTTTTTCTGCAACCGCAGATTTATCCAGGTAATGCTGTTGTTAGTGGCGTAGTAACCCCTAACTACTAACTAACAGCTGTCTAACTTCATTATTAATGTGTTTACTGTAATTCTATTACTATAACTTATGCTGTCATTGTAACGAAAGTAATTGATCTATGAAATGTGACTATGTCCTGAGACATGGTCACTACTTCAACTGCAAGTTGGCCGGTCAAACTTAGAGGTAGCACTCAATTTTTATACCAGAAAAAGGAGTGACTTTCTGAATTTTCGTTTTCGCGTAGGAAACGATCTACCTACATAATCTGTAAGTAAAATAATGTTTTGAAAAATTCAAATAAGAAAATAAAAGAATAGATGACCAGAGGTGAGCTCACCGCAAGCGTCCAAGAAGGCGAAAGAGATGACAGAAGTCTGTAGAACGATAACAGCTGGAAGCAGATACTGTGGCGGAAGCTATACTACCTAGTAATGTGGCAAGAAAAGAAAAATGAACTATGAAGCAGGAGAGTCGGGAGATGTGCACCTGATCTATTAGGATTATTTTTGTTGTCTGTCTAAACACATGGAAATTACACAATTTTTAGTCGAAAGTGTATGTGATGCAGATAAAATTAGGGAAAATGTAGCTGGGGAAATTCAGGTGAACTTTATTCCATACTAACAGGTTTATGATATTGGGGTAAAAAGAGAGTCTGAGCCTCTCGATTTGTTGAGATTAACTTGTGAGATGTACACCAAATCTAATATACAGGAACCAATTCACTCTATAGTGGCGTTTACTTTTCATTTTCTACTAGCAGTGTCAAACAAGTCATTACAATCGCAGATAGTTAACACAACGGAACTTAAGCTCTTGGCTGATATATTCAAGGGAATAAAGGATGGAAGAGAAGTTCATCTGGCTACCCAAGTCAATATTAATTATACATATACCAAGCCTATGGCTCACATTATGAGGGCAGCTGACCTGTTAAAAACAGTATCGGATGGATCGCTGATCTCTAAGAAGAGAAAGAGAGAAATTTCCTTAGGAAATAAAAAGATGAACATTATAACGATACAGGGTGAAGTTTTGAGGTGGTGAAGATACAGGAGGAGAACTCATTCCAAGGCAGTAATTCTATCAGACCCGGAAATCAAGACCCAACAAAAGACGAGCCAAGACCAAAAGAATCATTTTTACCTGGCAATCACTATGCAGTTTGAATGGTACAGGAAGCTGGCAAATGATGAAGGTTATTTTAATTTCTCTGCCCAAGAGTTTGTTACATTCTAATCAAACTGTGGAATCTTGACCATTCCAGATCGATATTTTCGACACTTCACGACCTGCTCTTTAGCGACGAAAATTGTGGTCTATGCTGAACAACAGTACAATCTTGTTCCTACGGTGACACAAAAAGGAGAGGTATGGCTTCATTTGGACGGTCAGAACAGATTCAGCCTTCCAAGAGAACTTGCATTAGAGGAAGAGGCAGTGGTTGACGAGCTTTTCGATCCCTTTGCAGGAACACGGCACAGAAGACTAGTCATTCTAGGTAGCACAAAAAACAAGTGGGCCCATTTCAAAACTTTTTAGTCTGTTGCGAACTATAACTATGCATGCTGTCAAGTTACGAACAGACCCCTTAACCTTAGTGATGGAGAAAAGAAAGTCTTGATTTCTTAGTTCTCCTTGGGAGAAGAACTAAGTCAACTGATTTTGACAAACTCGAAAGAGTGATAAAGAGAACAACCACAAGACACTTTTTTAAACATGCGCTAGAAGAAGGATAGGGCTCTTAAGAGGAAAGGATACATGGCACTTCCTAGCTGATCACAACTACAGCTGCTCGCTGGATGAACCAATCTCAGACTCTAGTCCTGTATGAGTTGAGTGAAACTTTCAGTATCCTTCTTCAGGGTTATCTTCTCGATATTAAAATGAAGTGGAGAGACCTTCCGAAACCTCATGGTCTAATATTCATGGATGTTTGAATGACAGCAGATTGGAAGTAAATGGGTTAAACAAGGATTTAACTTGTGACAACCCTTTGTAAAGACTATAGCAAGAAATCTCTCTTTGCTTTGGTTCAATATTCTATCATTTAAGATATCTTTATCCAAATCTCATCATCACAAGAGTTGGAGCACTTAAATTAATCAACTGTTTAACAACTCAATGCGAAGAAAAAACAACCTACTTCATACAGAATTCAACAAAACTTCGTAAAGATTAGTAATCAAAGAAAGAGCACTCATGATATTTATTGCACTTGATACGTTTGAACTATTTACCAACAGCAATACGAAAACTCGGATGACTTGATTAAATTTTTGAATATCAAGGCTAACTTTATCCAGTCGTTGTCTTCATGCTTATGGCAAAAACTTACAAGTTGCCTACATGGTTAGGCACTGGAAGTCTAGAGGTAATATTGTTCATTATTACTCTGAAACAGGACCAATGGGGAGCTCTAGACAACGGACTGTTAGAGGGTTAAATATATATTAATATATATATATAATACTTTGTAACACTGAGATTGTATCGACTGCATTGTAATTGGTTAATTTGTGCTAAATTTATGTTGGTACGGATTATATCCGTAATATTACCAGCTCTCACGGCTGAAGAATTGGCCTCAAATTGTTGCTTGTGTGATGTCCCGTGCGTCCTTACTGTTTTCAAGACAGAAACAGAAAAGACCTTTGTCTGCCACATTTTAGATTGTAGTGATAATTTAATAAGGCTAATTTAATTTAAAAGAATAGGAGGTAATTGTACCTCTGTCCCAGTTTATAAGCACGCTCCATTTTTTTCATGTCCCAAAATATGACAACAATGACAAAGAGAATATTGTTTCTACGTTGATAAAAATCTTCATGGAATGAGTGTAATTGTAGGAGTGAGACACAATTCTACTTCTAGTCGTTCCAACGAGTTACACTGTGTCCTACAAGTAGGAGTTGTCAAAACAATCACTCTCTTTTTATTGCTCAATCTAGTTAATAGGTAAGATAGCATCATTTTAAGAGGTCATAACAGATAATTATTTTCACTACTGCTTACTGCACAAAAACAATGACCAAGTGAAAGGGAAAACCCACGAAATGCAGATTAAAAACCCTCTCAGTCACACATCCACTTAAAGCTTAACCGACAATTAATTGCTGCACCTTCTCAGTCAACTCGTCATCCAACTCCAACGATTTTGACAAATTCTCTTTTCCCAATTCTTCTTTTTCCCCGAATGTGACATTTTGTTGTAGTCTCCCTCAAATAACTTCAACCATCACCCAATGAAGTGTCAGAGAAATCGAATTTTCAATATATCTTGATGATCATGAAATCCCCATACATCATTCGATTGAATGGCTATATGCCAATCTTGCCATCAAACTCACACTTCTGATGCGCATCCCATTTCAGACGAGCTACAGCTACGGAAACATGACCTTCTCGGTATTGATCTTGTTGTGGGTCGTCCTGTGGGGTTCTGGCTCATCTGGAGCCAAATACAAACGCTATATTTCCTCAAGCACGTTAAAACATTTTTCATCAACTTGCGTGATGTCATACATCACGAGGAACTTGTTTTGACTTGTGTTGATATGAAAGAGACAAAAACTCAAACGATTGCAAAGGTGTGTTGGGATTAGTTTCAATTTATCGGTATTCATTTGTCCCTTAATTGCCCATTCTTTCAACCTTTTATGCAGCGTCGTCTGTGACATATTGTTCAATTCTGATGTCAATCTAACCATCTTGCAATGCTCCAATTGAATAGATCTCAATGTATCGATGTCAAGCAGCCTTTTTTCGGCCGCACATACTCTTATGCAAGGATACATACATCTTCTCTCCAGCAGATAAATCCTCCCATACCCTCTTCCATATCTGACTCACTACAAACTGATCCACCAGCATGACACGACTCACCATTGCGATAGCCCCAACATCAAGACTATCATCTTTGGAGGATGATCTCTCCAGCAGCTGCTACAGGATCGCCTCCCTCTTATCACCGGTAGCGTAGTGCCGCTTCTTCTTCAGTTGACAACCAACTGGGAGTTTATGCAGAATATATTCGATGTTGTTAAGAAGGGAAGGAGGTCGGGTGGAGGATTACATCCAGCTGTGGCGCTAACAATGGGGGTGGGTCTGTGGGTAGTGAAGGTGGTAGCTCAAAATTGGTGAGAGACATAGAGATGTCAGAATTTTTGTGACACCTACATTTGCAACCCAAATTTTCAGAACCTTTCTGGAGGGTGAGTATCCAACGGGTCGCATTATTTTTGGGTGACAGCCGTATGAAGCCAATGGCCGATTCTCTAGAATCGAAAGATACAAGCCAAAATTTGTTGGAAAATGGGCTGACTTTAGAGTGAATATTTCTATGAGCTTGATCATAGAATGAATATTCCAATGGTCTAAATAGACAATGAGCTCATTGAAACATAGGCGAAGGTATTTTTACAATGTAATAGTGAGTTACGAGCAAACTTCTTATAAAATGGGACAGAGGTAGTTCTATTCAGTTTAGCAGTGTAGTAATAAGACAATATATTCTTAAGAGAGATATCAATATTGCTCATGGTATAGTAGATCTCCACCTTCTCGTTCTCAACAGAGTAATAAAAGACAGTAACATCTGCCAGATAGCAGTGCTATTAATTTTTATACTACTGCTTTGAGTAACATGGTCAAAAAGGTATGACGCTTTCAAGGTAGTACATGCACATTATGTAGAGGCCTTACTAATAAAGGCTGTACTTAAATATTTTTGAGGTTAAAATAAATGTCAAATTTCGAAGTTAACTGAGTCAATGTCAATCATACAGAGAAATATGTATTACTTCTATGAGTTTTCAGAGTTATTGCAAATTTTTGACATTAACTTAATCAACATTGACCTTATCTAAGGTACTTCAATTCTTGTACATATCAAAATGTCCTATACACACCTATCTATGGTATGTAATGGGTGCAATACCATACTACTACTATGTACTACGACTCAGAATTTTTTTAGATGAACGATATCTTGCACCTCTATAGCTCCCTTCAACGATTCCTATGTACCTCTACATTTTTACGTGGCGGCGTTGCCGAGTCGGCCAAAACGAGGACTGAACAGGAATTGGCGGTAGAGTATTGAAGGAGGAAGAGTTGAAACAGAATGGTGGTGGTTTGAAGTTCTGCCGACATTATCCGGAGAGGCTATGGCTTCCACCGATGACAACCTGGAGGGTGTAATAGTGGTGGGTGGTGATGTGTTGTGGTATGGAGGTGGCATCTCGTACGTCTCTCAAAATATTGAGAGACACAATACATACTGTAATTTATCATTTGCGAAAATGAGAGTGACACATCGGCGATCACTTGCCTCCTTTACTGACACCATTATTTGATGTTTAACCATGTCACTATTAATTACTTCATCGAGCGACTTTAAACATTCAAGTAATACTAGATTACTACTTGATAAATAATAGATAATAACTGACTCAATCATGGTTCAAACTTTTTGCATTGACGCGATGACACTTCGAGTTACAGAGAACATCATTTTGGGAACATTTGCATCAATTGCTGTTACGTTCACTTCTACAGTTACACTTTATAGTACCATGTTCATGTCCACCACAAATCGAAAAACTTTTCGCTGCTTCACGCTCTATAATTTTTGATATTCCCTGCCAGTGAAGATAGGCATCCTGCAAACGTAAAAGCTCTCTGTTGTTTCCAGCTCCTGCGACAGCAGTCATGCTGTGTCTTGATTAGTGTTCGAGAGTACTCCACTTTTACATCCAACTCGAACGTTACCATTTCTAAGAATCTGGTAATCCACACTGGTTAAATTGCTCCCATCCAATTTGGTTTGATCAACTTCATTCAAGCCACCATACACAATATCTCCCACCATTACCTCTCTACTGAGCTTTCATACACGCTTCTTCATGTTCCCAGCTGCTTTGTCCATAGATTGCAATGTAGTCGCTCTTGTTTGCTTTCTTTTTGGGCTCTCCATCAAATTTTTACTATCATTATCATGGTTATTTTGTTGTGTTACTGCGACATCAGTCTGCTCCTTGGTGGGAGACCGGAACCAACGTCCCCATTTATTCACAGGAAATGAATCTCCACCATGCTCATCATCAATCGCCCTGTTCATTGAGAAGCTCCCACTAATCATTCTGAACCTTAAGCAATATGTAACGCTTACACTTGTCTTTATTGCTAATGTCTGTCGACTCCCCGTTGTGCATTATTGCATACCCTTCCCCGATCATTGCATCTTCTCATCCTGTGTCTCTGCAGATATCTTTAGAAGGGTTAGATAATGATTTATCCTACTCTATTGAAATGTCATCTTGACAAAACTGACAAGTTAGATTTCAGTAAAAGAATTATTGTAAACATAATGACAAAAAACTCTTTACCAGTACTTTCATTTATGTTTTGTGTAGCATTGTCATCATCATCATCAGGTGTGCTATTGTTAATGGGTTGACATACAATCAACGTATCCTACGGTGAAGGACAGCCATTTATGAAATTTTCATCATCCGATGCCTCTCTGATTGCATATCAAGATGTGTTGAGAACCTACCTATGGGTAGACTTAGGGGCTAGACTTCAAAATTTGGAGCATCCGTTTTGTCCAGTGAAGTCTCATCTGTGTGACTCTATCAGAATTTCTCTCAGTATTTCAAAGTTGACCTTTTCATATTCGCTTCAATCTGTGCTGATTGTCAGACCCAATGAGTCTGGCCGCAGCAAGGTTGCAGCGCCGAGCAGCTTAGTAGGCAGTTTAGATTCAAAATTGCAAACTCCAATAGGTTTGCATTGTGATTTGCTAGACAATATAGACTCATAAATTTAGTAATCACCTAGTTATACTAAATTACTTAGTCACTGTC